>JAUZND010000051.1:3137-14437 GCA_034780555.1 Coelogynopora nodosa | reverse complement strand
CCTCGACGAAATCAAACAGCGTACAAATTCAACCTCAATCGGGGAGCTCAAACGAGCAGCAGAAGACCGAATCAGATAGCGAAAGTTGTTTTGCATAAAAGAGGAAGGAATGGTCGACTCTCGACTGGCCTAGCATTCATTCATTCAAAACAAATCTGATATCTATGTAACTAATGTATTTGTATAACGTAGATATATTTTAAATCTATGGGTAAGATGAAAAAAACTTATTTTTAAATCAATGTCATAGAGAGGATCAATGAAAGAACAATAATTATTTCAACAACTATTGATTTGTTGATTTAACTTGAATAAATTAAACAAATCCACACTATGTCTGAAATCAATTTATAACATGAAAATCAGTGAGATCAGGTTTTTAATTAAAATTAAAGCAAAAAGATGATTATGATGGATAATTATTATATTATAATAAGGACCTATATATCCAAAGGAAGATAACAAATTAATTTAAATATTTAAAATTAATTGCGTGACTTATAGAAACACCTAAAAAGCCAATTCCTTAAATTTAACACTATATAATTACACTATATTTTAATTAATAGATGTTTCCATTCATTAGTATTAAATTATAACGTTATTTACAATACGTATATGCTGAAAAAATCTGATACCACGGATCGAAGTGAAAACCTTCTTTAAATATTATTTTATGGCTTTAAAATATAGCAATTTTAGTATTATGTACAAACTCAATATTTAAGCAGTTTAATGAAATTGAGTAGAATATCCAAATAAAATTATCAACTTAAAGAGCTACCACGCGGCACGCGATGTGACGTTCTAAAAAAGTTAAATACATCATTTTCAATGAGCCTATTTACACTGAACGCGACGTGACGAAACCGAAATTAGTGAACTTCTCTGCTACGAAACACATATTTTAATGTTAATTGGTTATAAATTATGTAGAAACATTAAAATATGGTAAGTCACGTCGTGCTTTGGGAAAACCGAAATATTTCATCGTGAAGAGCTCTGCCGCGTCGAATCGTATCGTGTTTGCTATAAGAAAGAAATGTGTTAAAGAAATGTATCTCTATATGTAGTGATACATTATTAAATATATTTAAGTGCAGAGCTCCGCAAACTGTTCTTTTTCGGCCATGTCATGCACATTTTATCACAGTAGGGTGAATCACTCGATCAATTTTACCAGATCTTAATCCAGCTAAGCAAAGATTACAACTTCCGTGAAGCCACCGTTGATGAGCAAAGACATTCTGCCGTCTGAGATGCCTTCATAAATGGTCTCAACTCAGCTCATCTGAGACAAAGTTTTCTAGAAAACAAAACCCTGACTCTGAAGGATGCATTTGATCAAGCACGAGCTCTGGAGATGGCTCTAAGACAGACTAATTCATATATATCTCAACCTTCTTCCATCGTGGCCACTACTTCCAGTGAACTTTAAAAGTAAATCTGATGAATCGGTCACCAAGAGAAATGTTAATATGTTAAATGTTAAGGGAAACGACAAATGTTACTTTTGTGGAAAGCGAAAACACTCGCGCTCCTAGTGTCCTGCTAAAAAAAAGGACATTATGCGAAAGTGTCTATCTAGATCGAGAACTAAAACCATAGCATCGGCCAACACCATATTGTCCTTGCTTCTTTACCTACTTCAGAAAAATTGAGGAAAGCTTTAGCGAAGGTAAGTATAAGAAATCAAATTTTAAATGCACTCGTAGATACTAGAAGCACCGATAGTTTTGTCAGTTGAGCTGTCGCTAATTCTCTTGGACTAAAAATATTTGCCATCGAAGGTAATGTATCGATGCCTTCAAATACTAGTGTCCCGATTGTCTGTGTTTGTTATATGCTAATACTATGATTGTTGCAAAATAATGTTCTCAAATTGTATCAATATCTGGAAATTCCCTTTGATGGAAGTATACCCCTTTAAAAATATGTTGAGTAGCTGTCTCTATCAAGTATATAAAAATATGTCGAGTAGCTGTCTCTGTCGATCTATTTGCAAACCTCAAACCTGATTGCAAACCAATAGCTGTGAAGTCAAGGCGCTATACTGAAAATGATTTAAAATTTATCACAGGAGAAATTGAATCTTTTCTTAAAGGTGTAATATAGAACCTAGTAAGTCACTCTGGAGGGCTCAGGGCCTATATAGTAACTGTAAATGAACGACATAAAAAAGACTCTTAGTAGACTATTCTCAGACAACAAATCAATATACACAACTCGATGTATACCCGCTCCCTTACTTAAATGCTATTGTGGAAAAAATAGCAAGATACAAAGTATTTTCCAAATTAGACTTTAGAGTGCTTATCACCAGGTGGAGTTCAAAGAGCATTAACGGAAGTACACAACCTTTAAAGCCAACGGACAACTGTATCAATTGAGCAGGATTCCCTTCGGGGTCACGAATGGAGTATCTTGCTTCCAAAGGGTGATTGATAGAATTATAAATACCGAAAATCTCTCAGGTACTTTTGTTTATATATAGATGATATAACCATTGATAGGAGGAAGAGATCAGGCCGAACATGATCACAATTTAGACAAATTCCTTCAAGTCGATAAATTTATTTGGCTTCACTATTGAAAATGGAACATTACGACCTGATTCTGAGAGAACCAGACCTCTAACAGAGCTACCGGTTCCTGAAAATGTAAAAGCTCTTTAAAGAGCAGTTGGAATTTTTTCATATTTTTACCAGGCCAAAACATTACCTATTATTTAAAGGATTTTGAAATGTATGTTTGAATTATTTGTATAGCTTTTCTTAATTGTTTTTGTAAATTATTTATATTTTGATAAGACGAAATATATTCAGTATCAGTAGTCTACATTGGAATCAGTGACACCCGAGAATCAATAATTTTATCAGGTAAGGTCAATCCAGTTTTTTGTATCATAAAACACAACAAAATCTATCATGGGCCAATTGATCGATATCAGACATTTGATTATTTATTTTGTAAATTGTAGTAAATGATCCTTTAATTATGTAATCTTAATGTTATCGATTACATTTTAATAATCAGAGGTTTATTATATTTCAGTTGGAAAATTATAGCCTAATAATAATATAACAAATATTGTAAAATATAAACCTTGCGCATTACTTTGATGGATTCTGAAAAATCAAAATAAAACAAATAATCTATTATAAAACGTCTTTGGGAGTGACCATGGATCAAGGGAATCTGAGGGCATTGGCAGGGGGCGGATCCAGAGGGCTGAACCCCTCCATCGTACTGATTGAATCAGCTGCGCCCCTTTCACAAGTGAAGTTATAGACTATAGATAAAAATACATTTTCAGAAAGTAATATATTAATGTGTTCGTTACTGTATGAATAATGATAAAATAGAGCTAAATAATATATTAAATCCAATATTTTAAAATGAAGGTTTACTATTTGGAAATTATTTTGATATTAGCAAATATGATTAATACTATTACAAAATTTACTCATTAAGCAGTAAAATTATTCGTAATTAGCAGTTTGCAATGTTATATTGTAATATTATACCTACCAATAAATACTACATTGACACCTTATTGACTATAAAGTCAAATGAATGCGTTATTAATTCATGACATGAAAATGTGATAGTAGGGATGCCTACTGCACATCATGTAGGTAGTTATATGTACGTTGTAGATAAAATTATCTTAACCAAGAAGATTCCAGTATAATATCAAATTTTAGTCCAAAAAAGGCAGCAGCTTTCCAGAAAACGTGTTTTTTATTTAGTCTAACTTCAATTGTGAAAAGGGGTCATATTAAGGGGGGGGACGTTTCGAAACTATTTCACAGAATACCTTGCAGTCCCGTTGCACTTGCTCAGACAGAAGTCCCCCCCCCCTGTGAAAGGCCTGGATCCGCCACTGATTGGTATATATGGAGGGGAAAGGAGGCATAACGCCGACATATGCTTCATTCTTTCGTATAAACCATATCTATGTTAACTAAACAATCAATATATTAAGTTTAATTTTAGTATTAATTAATTCATATAAACTAGTCCAATTAACGTTTTATCAAGTTAGTAGTTCATAACACAAAATTCCACATGCAGACTAGTGTTCGGACTTAGTAAACCTAGATCGAGATATCTACGATATTTCCCTTGAAAAATATTGCAGCAAACATAGTATATCATAAATCGGAAGAGTAAATTTTTATTATGAATGTAAAAAATGATATAAAATATGCACGACGAAAATAAATTTATTTAAACATTATTTACGATATGTATTTATACATTTATCGAAATATTGCGAAAATGGTAAGTAACTAGTAATAAAACTTTCATTTGCAAAATCAGGACATTACTTGAAAAATACAAAGCTTTATATAGCAACTGTATGTACAATGCGGAATTTTTTTTAATTTAACACCACGAAAATGACAGATAAGGCACATAAAACTGTTCATCAATCAGATTTTAAAAATATCGCGACAGGCTAAATAGCAAATGAAATTGGACAGTTGGCAGGTCTGCATTGGCCCGGTTGATATCAATCTTTGATTCATCGAACACACAAACATACATATCATATTTAACCTTATGTTTTGTTTATCGTAAAACAAAAAAAGGTTCACCTAACCCGAATATTTACTAAATTCTAACACACACGTCCGATAAAATTAGAGGATGTTGACTGTATACACCGAAAAGCGTTACTAAATTAAAATCCGAACACTACTTATTATATCCAAACATATTTTTCTAACTATTTGCAATACGAAGCGTTTTACACTTTTATTTAATATAAAATGTTTATAGTATTATCGCAACACTATAAATAATACGTTACGTTTTTAAAAATATTTAAACAAATTGTCAATTAAAGAATAAGTGAATACACCAACAAAACCAGTTAAAAATATGTGTTATTTATTTTGAAAACTGGAACAAAATAATTGAATTCAACAAGAGATCGTAGACATTAAATATGCCACAATATATTGACTTGTAAATTAATATCAAACATAAGCTTTACTACTTAATAATATTTAAAAATAAACACCTAAGCAATAATAATATTATTATTAGTAGCAAACTATCAAGTTCTAAAATATTACCGTAACTGTAATAAGTTATCTACATTTTTTAATAAAATTTGTAATTAAATTTTTAATAAATAATTAGCAATATATATATATACAATAGTAAACTAAATATGAAACAAAACTAAATATGCAAGAATCGTAACAGATAGAAAAATTAATTATACTTTAGAATAATTAAATTCTTTACATAAAATGAAATAATTTATCTATACTGGTTATAATATATTTTTGATAATTTGAAATGCAATGTCATTTTATTATTTTTGGAACCAACCAAGTTTTTCAAATGATTCAAATGAGACACCAATGCTAATGTATTAAACTTAATTTGAAACAGAAAGAAAACAATAGTTTGCCGATGACTTCAGTGGGCATGAATAAAACGATAAATATCGTGCAAGATTGTTCTAGATTAGTTTAGAATGCAGATTTAGAAGTCTAATTTAACATCGACAAAAAGAGCACCAACTTAAGAATACACGCTGGTTTGCTTGCATAAGCTCATATAAACATCATACATATTATTAATAACGAGAAAGTATGTTTTGGAATAATATACAACCAAATCATGGCTAATACTAGAAAACAAATCAAACAAAAATATTGATATTGAACTGGCTAATCAACTACAACCACCACCAAAATGTACAATAGTTGACTGGTGGTCGGTCTAATATGCGCAAGACATGTTCATTCTTTTTTACATGAAAGAATCAAGGCGATGAAAGCAACAAATAAACCTCATCAAAAGAGAGAAAGAGCGGGGGAAAAAGTGCAGCGCGACGTTGGGAAAAAAAGCAAAATACGAATGAATACACGGGTGCAATAATGTTACCCAACCATAGATATTTAAATGTAGTTAAGATAATAGGCCACGTATATCATACATACAATTACATTTTCAGAGAGGGCAAAATGAATAATATATTTATTGCAAACAGCTCATTTGCATAATATAATATTGTTTATGTGAAATTAATAACAATAATTTCATCAATGATGTATCCTACTCTTCTTATAAACTTAATAAGGATTTTACGATTATTTTAACATTTTATTGTATAATATCAAACAATTGTATATCGATTAAAAATAAAGCAATATATAATTAGACTAATTTTATAAGAGAAACATACGTATAACAAGTATAAGCAAATGAATAGTACACTTTTTCACACATTCTTATATTATATGCAAATGATTTGTTTATATTATAAACTTTGCTCTAAATCACTCAAAGATAACACTACACATCATCAGTATCAAATTGCCCACATATCCTTACAGCATATCAACATCTATCTAGAAGTCACAATGAATCACAATATAACGAACTGTGTGATCAGTGATGAACTAGTGACGACTGAGTCGGCGCCGTTTGGGAGAGAAGGACCGATCCGGCGGATCCATCTGCCGTTCCAGACTGCTGGGCGGAGAGGTGTGCCGCTTCCAGAGGCCGGCCGTGTTGTTGACTCGAGCCTGCTGCTGCTGTGTGGAGCTCGAGGTGGGGGGGCTGTCCACTAGCTGTTCCACTGTGCGCTCCGAGGAGGGGGGTGGCCGGGGGTGAGGGGCTCGGCCCAGGTCAAACTGGGACAGGGACCCATAGAGGTCTGCGGTTGGGCGGAGCGAGGGAAGTTACCAACCAACTAGGTTAGGGACTACAGTGCAGTGTAACTCAGCGATGAGGAGATTAACAGAACGGGTAAAACGTACTTACTATATATTTGATTAAATATTATTTTGGCTGTTTACCCTGCTTAGAAAATAATCGATTTATATGTTTCATAGAAATAAAATAATTTCTTCTTTATAGATAATGAAATCAAATTCCAAAGTTTCAGTAATTTTTCAACTGATAATATTAATTAAAAAGTAGTTTCTCTTTACATTAAAATATATATTTTAAACAAAATAAGCACAAATATTCATGGATTTAGGATAAGTTGATCAAATATTAAAGTACATATTTTGACATAGATTAATAATGAAACAAAATTCATGTTTTTTAATTGAGTAAAAAAAATTCAATACAAAATCCCTTTTTAATTCAAATAATGATCCTTACCATTTTGATCACAAAAATTGCGGAAAAGTCTTCTCTCGATCATATCAGCTTTTAACCCTTATCGGTACATGTGGCTAAAAAATGTAGTCTGCCAATTTAATACTTATTTTGCTGGAAATTATTTTGAATTCTAAACGTTTACTTCCTCATATTACTCTTTAAACCATCCTATAGAGCACACAGCATTACTAAAATTATATCAACAAGCACCGTTTGTCATTTACGAAGGTTAGAAAATTTATGTTCGCATGCAGAACATGTCACTACAAATTATAGTCTCGTTTTTACGTTCATAATATGTACATACGTAGAGATTATGTATCATGTGAAAAACCAGAATGTGAACGGGGTATGTCCCTTGCACTGCATTTACTAGAACCTTAATACAATACAGGAAGAAATGTAGTTATAGATAACTTTTTTTACTAGTCATGCTTTGGCCATAGAGTTGCTTCATAAGGACCTTTCTTTATTAGGAACTAGTCGAAAGCAACGAAGAGAAATACCTGCTTGTCTGAATAATATCCTTGAACTTTCTCAATATTCGCATCTTTTATATTTGACCATCAAAACGCGATTTATACCCGTGTAGCTTATGTTCCACTCCACTATAAAAGTGTATTGCTACTGAGTTCAAGTCATAAATCGCAAGAAATCGACGAAGAAAATGACAAAAGGAACCCTTATTATGATTCTTGATTATAACTCTTCAAAGGGAGGTGTCGATACTTGTGATCAAAACGTGGAAGAATTGACTTGTCGCCGTAAATTTAAGGTGTGAAAACATAATATGACTATTATAGGTGATCTGCCGAACTCGTATTGACATCATCGTGTCTCGCTATGTAATTACGGATTCAACAATTTAGGAATTGACTTGGCGATAAATAAAATACATACTGTCTGAAAGATATAATTATCGTCAAATGAGCTAGTTATCGCCGCATGAGACGATAACAAGGTATAACATAACTCGGTAGTGACCAGACTTGTTATCGCTTCTGCGTAATAAGCTCATTAAGACTACGATCAGAGTGAGATACAACTACTTCTCATTCATACCAAGTGAACATCACCTTTTGTTTATTTCATTTAATTACGTTATGTGTATTGAAGAATCGATTAATTAGCTTATGTATGAGATGATTGGTAGTCATGTTCATGAACCGTTGAGACCAAAATGATCGAAAGATAATTCGAACATAATTAGATTGCACAATACAGGGTCTCTGCCCTCTAGTAGTATTTTGATCCCATGACTCCTCCAGATTCAACATCCAAGGTACTTATGGCGAGGCGGGAGTCGAGCCTCCAAATGAGTGCGTGGCGCTGAATTATTTTGTGGTTTTATAGCTAAGAGTGCAGCTAAAGGCATTTAAAATAATGAGCTCTTAATTTTTCAAATTAGAACATTTGTATTTTATATTTAAAATTTATATTTTGTATTTAAATATTTTTTCCAGTTTTATAGCTAAAAATCCAGCTAAAGACAACTTTATATTTATTATATATATTCATTTAAAAAAAATCAAAAATTTAAAGTATGAAATTATTTAAAAGATTAACTAGAATGCGATCAGAGTTTAATGTACTTAAATTCCATGACTTGATTAAAAAACAGTGAAATTCCATGACATTTTCAAAAATATATAAAATTTCAGAAATTCCAGGTCGGCGTGGATCCTGGCAATATCTGTTTAGCTGGTATAAGTTGGCCGGGTGGGTTTGTCAGAGTGCAACATTGGACGATAAAACGCAGTTATCGTCTCGAGCTTCGCTCTCGACTCAGCCATGAGACGATAACTACTACTTATACACCCATATATGCAACATATTAATTGGTTTAAAAGACTGTCGTAGTTAATATTTAATAAATTATAAAAATTATAGATTACTCGATCTGTCTAAGTAACTTTATTTATTAATTAATTTATAAAGGTGGTTTAAGTTAATTATTAAAAATTACATAAATATAGGCTTGTGGTATATATGTATGTTGATAAAACAATATAAAAATTGAATTACATATAGAAAAATATCAACATTTTATTTAAATTTAAGCAATTAAATTTAGTTAGATTAAAATTAAAAGTAAAAATGTAAATAAACGTTGCATAAAATTAGAAAAAGTTTAACTAAAATGATGTTATTGTTTTATATAAAACTGAATTAAGTTACACTTTAATATTGTTCTACATAATATATACAATAAGGTTCATTTAATTTTTCGGTTTTTTAATTCTTAATAAAATTTTAATATTGTTCTTTTTTTATTTTATTCATTGAGCATTATACCATGTCATATTCATCAATTGGAATTGACTATAAATAGTAACTATATAGTTGGGCAATGAATAACATTGTCTAAAAAATGTTGATATAATTATATGACGGCCGGACTAATTACTCTATGCTTGGCTCTATAGGCCTATAAAGCTCTATAGACCTCATTGCACTGACGTAACACCTAATAAAGCAGAGACCGCCAGATAACTTAAACCTTCGTACGTGGAGTAGGGTGGGAAATACCAATTTTTCCTTAAATAAATTAGGTGTTTGATTGAGCTATATTACCAACGACACTGCTTTTTTTTACTCAGTGGCTAAAATACTTTTACCCAACTAAAAAATATAACAAATATAATTTCGAATATTTTTACATACCAGAAAAAATGCCGTATTATTTATCCATTTTTATACCCCCCCCGGGTTTTCATACTTGTCGATGATATTAGGAGCTAAAACTTCCAACATTAATAGATCTTCCACGTAGAAAACCCTAAAAAGTGATTCCACGTACGAAGGGTTAAGTAAACATGCCTGGCTATTTCCCCTTGATTTACGTAATTCAACAATTCCCGACCTTTTCCTTAATTTTATTTCACTTTTCCTAATCTTTTTCTTTTCTCCGCTTTATGAATACCACCCATGATGTTGTATCACAACCTTTTGGACACCGCAATACTCAATGCCTTTTTGCTAACGAAGAAAAACGGTTGCAGACATTCATGGAAGGTTTTTATCCAAAACTTGACTATTCAACTTGACCCCATATTTTGCAACGTATGACTCCCCAGCGCACATCCAAATATGCAAAACTGTATGCCACAGTCATTCGAGTTGGACATGTTTTTAACTCCGGATCACTATATGAAACATGTAGAAACTGTATATGTCCAACTCACGGAGTTCAGATTAAAAATTTATAAGTGTAGAAACTGAGCTAATCGCTAATTTTTTGTCATGTCTCTGCCACGTTTGATGGCATTTATGCATACCTATGTAAATTGATATTTTCGAAGATATCATTTATTATTTTTTAATATCCATCATTTTGTAGATAAATGTATTGTGTGTATTGGGTATTTGTAATAAATACCTACATTATGTATCTATTTATTCATTTAGATAGCAAATAAAACAGCTTAGAATTAGGTTTAATGGAAAATTCGCCTGTCTACAAAATGTAGTCACATGTTCGTTTAAGGATATATTTTCATATATTCGGATAAGGGTTAAACAGTGTTTTGTTGACCGAGAAACAACTTTTAATCGATTTAAAGTAATTAAATAATTACAATAATACAGTTTCATAATTCATTAACATTGCTTAAGTTGTTATACGTTGGGTTCAAATAATGTGTTTAATGGTTTAGAAAATAATGTAGTACAATAATAAAAACATAGAAATATATATTTACAACGTGCAGGTTCAAAAGAAGGATGACAACATGATACGTATGAGTGGTTAATCTAGTATGAATGATCCTTGTATACTTGCACCGTGTCAGAACAATAATTGCTCTTAGTGGATAACAGCATCACAACGGCGACATTGATCTTTTAAGTAAACAAAGTACCTACCTATACCGTTTTCGACCGGGTGATCAAAATAAGCTATTAGAAAACGTTAACTATCAACCTGACTTACTTACCAATTTACCAACTATAACTTCGTCGATTTCAATAAATTAATTGAATGAAATGAATGAAACGATTTACCAACTATAACTTCGTCGATTTCAATAAATGAATTGAATGAAACGATTAGCCAACTATAACTTAGTTGATTTCAATAAATGGATTGAATGAAATGAATGAAACGATTTACCAACTATAACTTCGTCGATTTCAATAAATGAATTGAATGAAACGATTAG
>JAUZND010000050.1:0-14438 GCA_034780555.1 Coelogynopora nodosa | reverse complement strand
ACTGGGAGTGTGGGTGAACTGAGACAAGTGTGGGTGAACTGGGAAATGTGTGGGTGAACTGGGACTGTTGGCGAACTAGGAGTGTTGGCGAACTGGGAGTGTTGGCGAACTGGGAGACATTCCAAATATATACATACATGCAACGATTTTGAACGGCATGAACAATCTCCTGCTTTATAGTATATTGAGCTTTGCCAATTTGAATCTTAATATTTTCTATAAAACAAGGACGGCAACACTAACAAAGATGATGACCACATCTAGTATTTTTAGCATTATTGTTATTAGTCACATATTAATTATTTTTAAATTTACGCTAACATTTCTGAAAATGTTTTACATACTGGTTACACATTTAAAAACAAATTATACTTTACATCGTGCATATATACACTTTAACAACTATTTATTTTCAGACAAGTATGACATCTTTTACGACTTTTATATTGGGCAAACTTCGGAAAATTACTATATTCGTGATTTTTTATAGATAGTTTTTAAATGGTCAGTAGATTAATTATAGTTCATTTGGATAACTTTACGAATATTAGACAATTGGGGATGATATGTTATCACGAGAGGAATACCGATTATATATTTAGTTTTGTTTTATTCAGATAAGTGATTTAGAATATTTTATGCTATATCATTTATAATAGTCTTAATTTTCTTATTAAAATTGTAATTATTATTTTCTATCAAATATAACAGTATATGTATAAAATATTATATTTATGCTATAATTAATAAAATGACAACTATTCCTTTATATTAGTATATAAAAATATTGTTTTAATGAAATTATTATTAAAGAAATAGATTAAGTAACATTGATAAACAAAATAAACACATATGTAAAGAATACTCATTCATAACATTAAATTTAAAACATTTAGTGTGTAGAAACAAAAATATGAAAAGTAATAGCCTTGATAAAAACCATCGTTGAATGACATAAGACATCAGCTACATAAATCCTGCAAGGTTTCTTTACGTAGCGTCATAACATGCCTTACTACAACGGTTTTGTACAATGGCAAAGAAAGTCAAATAAATGGTATGATCGGACTGCTTTTCCGATTTAGACCTGATTTAGATTCTTCTTAAGCTGACGTGTTTGGAGCTTATTTGGTGATCATTTCTTTTGCTGTCAACTGGCGGAAACCGGCAATCAAGTGGTAGATATTTTTTTATCTCACATTTGACGTCATTGATTTTGTCAAATAGATCTTGAGTTAGAGGTTGATCATGTTTTCGGTCACTTTCAAGATCAAGTAGTGACCTTTGATTCACTCTGTGCCGTCGCATTTTCAGTTGATCAGCATTCCTGTCAGGACGGGCTCACTGATAATTCCTGTTCAACCCCGATGCTGTTTGGTCACTGTCAGAGAGACTTCTGAGTCAATTCAATGGACTTTTCTAGGGACAAATGACACTGTCAACTCGATATACGAGAACCGTGTGTTACCGGTCAGGAACATGCGTGTACAACTAGACTCAAATCCTGCTTGGTATATCGCTTAAAACAAACACATTGAACCGATGCTGTTGACGCCTGAGTTTTGTTGACGATTTCCTGGGGCTCTTGATGTCAGGATCAAATTGTCTTCTTCGTCAGGGAGCACTGTCAGTCTTGCGTGTTGCCTGAAGTAGCCGGTCGTCACAGACAGGTTTGACTGTTGTTGGGGCTCTGGCTGAGTTCCGAGGTTGTTCCGCTGAGTCATTTGTTTCATGTAATACTCAGCTCTACGGCTGAGTTTGGGTCAGATCGAGATTTGGATTTCGACGAAAAGGAATCTCATGAGATCGATTCTTGAGATCACGCGGAGATAAGAACTGTCCTTAGTGTTTGTGCTGAAGGCTCTTTAGATGACAACAACAGCTTGCCTCAACTAAAAATTAATGATGAAATAGGGAAAATTATTATATGAATAAATGTGGGATTTTAAAAATAATCCAAATATGAATTTTGATAAACATTGGATTTAATAATATTATTTTAAAATATTTGATTTACACATATACGAGTATATAAGGTTTTCTTAAAACATTTTTTTATCATGATGATTCATTTTGGATTAGTTAACATTTTTTAAAGTTGTTTTTATAATGAAATTATAAGATAATGATAATAAATAATTATATCATTTTTGTTAATATATGTTTAAATAAATTGATTCCTATCTGTTATAGTGAAGACATCTGAGCATATATATATTTGAATTGCTTCGTATTTTTCTTGACAATTTTAAAAGAGTAAAATGCTCGTGAAAACTGCCCTTAATTCAGATAAAATCTTAATGCTTATAATAGATATAAAGCAGGTATTTCTAAGATTTTTAAAGATATTATTTTATTTATTATTTTGTTTAATTATTGGTACTAATTATTCAAGTAGTTCAAATTATTAATCATATAATCATACATTTATAGCGTTGTTAAACTAATTTATAAATAATAAGGATTTACCTGTTGTACACGTGGACGGAGTCAGCATTGTCCACCTGAAAAGTTCTCCAGATGCCTTTGAAGTGGGAATCTTGAACAAACGGTAGATCGAACTTTGTACGTAATCCCAGTTGGGTCAGATGACTCAACCAATGAGCACTGTTGACAACACTGAGGGTCATCCGAGGTCACTCTGTCTTGACTTCATTCACGGTTGTACTTACGCTGAAAAACACAAAATGGGCGAATAGTTATGAACCAATTATACTCTCGTAATTAAACTTTTCACAATGCAAAAATCTTAGTGAATTACTTAGCTATTATTATTAGTTTTTTGACCATTTCCAGTATCAAATAGTAAAATATCATAAACATGAAGAGAATAAATATATTTATTAGCGAGACAACGAGATAACATAGATTAGTACCCTGCATAGACAATTACAAACTGAAAAAGAAATATAATGATTCAAGTGGGATTATTTTTGTCTATAAATAGTTTTGTATATAAATATATAATGATCTCATTTATTGAAAATCTAAATTTACATATTATATACATATTCAGATATTACTTATAATATTTTTTTGGAATCGAAAAAATATTATTGCTTTAACATTTCATTAACACTTTATATAAATGGACCCAATTTACAGTTTACGATTAATATAATATAAATGGCAGAATCTAGTGCAATTCCGCTTGTTCGACATCGACGGAGTAAATATTGAAAATATCTAACAATTTTTGCAAAAAATGCTACGAAAGGAATCGTAGGAATCCCTTAGGATTGATAGTTTCAGGATAAGTTAATTTATTCAGTAAAATAGCATTATTTGGGTCCAGGAGAGTTTTACTTATAATTTCGACATTTAAAAATTGTGTTTATGATCGTAGCATCCCTAAACAATAATATTTTGAATATTTATCTTTTTAACTAAGTGAGGAGTACTAAATCTGTGATTTTAACATAAAAAAATTTTAACATCAATTTTTAAATCGATTTTAAACATCAATAATAACATCAACATAATATGTTCAAAATTTATTTGTAAATGTAAGAGCATTGTCAGCTTTCTATAAGGTAAGTTTGATATTGTCCCATTTGTTCTAATTGTTAAATATATGCGTTTTTTAATCAAGCTTATCCGATATAAAATAATATTTCAAACTACTAAAATCGTTCAAGAAAAACATCAACTTTGCACGTTTCAGACATCGAGTTTATTTTTAGAATAAATGTCTGCGACTTCTGCTAATTTCTAACAATTTTTCGGATTATTAAAACTTTTATAAAACGTAACAATAGCACCGTCTTGTCGGAGAAGTCTTCAAAATAATTTTTTTGATCAAAATTACTAATATATTTTAAAACTAAATTTTTACATTAAATTATTAAGAAATAATCTGTCAAAGATATTTTTCCTAAAGGAAATTTTGTTCGATATAAAGTCTTCTTTTATAAATATTATCAGCTAAGAATAAATATGGCCCTTTACATTAAAAATCTTATTAGTAATACAATATTGTGAATGCTTTTATTATTTATAATTCCTTCTCGTTATGAATGATTGCAGCAGATGTGTTAAAGATTGCAGCACAAAGTAAAAATTGGAACTTCTGTAGAAATGTAAAATTTCCTTCTCGTTAGATAGAAAATTTCATCGCTCTCAAAGTAAAAATTTAATATAATCTGGCTGATAATGAATGTAACAATTTAAAAATATAAAATTTATAACATATTGCAATAATATTGTAATGTTTAATTTTAAATTATCAATGTGAGAATACGTCATCTTCATTGTAAAAACTTTTTAAAACTATAAATTATGTGTCTACTGAATTGAATTAAAATTATATGTAAAACATGTGTGTTTATCATAATCTGTAGAAAATTATAATGTGATAAAAATTAATAAAATAATTAATTTTAAGTATTTAATGTTATTCAATATTTTATTAAGCTTAATATTAAAATCACATTTTTAAAATCTTAATTTTCGTTCAATATGTTTTAATTTTGATATACTGTTTGAAACACATTTTCAGGATCAATACCTTTTCGTCAAAGTCCAAGAACGTCGAGTATTACTGCGAACAAAGAGAATAATGTTCACATCACCAGATCGTCAAAGGGGTTCTGGGGACTTCAGCAGGAGAGATCAAGGCGAAGAATTGTTTGCTGACTCTGCCGCATCTAAGCGGCAAAGTCTGCAAGTGGCCAAAATGGCCAATACAGTTATAAGTAGTGTTGATCAAATTTTCATAGGACCTGTGTCAAAATGACAATATGGAAACAGTTAATTAAACCGCCTATGATTGAGAAAAAATACTAAAAAAATGTAGAAGCCAAACATGTGCATAAATCAACAATCAATTAATTAATCATTTTAGATTAGGTGTTCAAAGAATATTCAAATTATTGCAATTACTGTTGGTCGCGTTTTATCTGTGATAATTAAATTGTGGGAAATCAAATTAATCACTATTTTCATCAAATAATTTACAAGTGAATATTTTTAATTTTTTTGTAAATCAAATTTAATAGCTCTGTTGGAAAATTTTCACTTGAATGAAAACATTGTTCAACAGAACAAAATACATTGTTTACAAAAGTAATATATTTTAAAATAGTAAATAAATTTAGATTTTACGTAAATTACTATAAATCATATTAACATACTAAAAAATTGTTTCAATTCCTCTTATATAATTGCATAATTGTACAATTACTTATATTTTAATTATTCGTTAGATGGGAAACAATTCACCAATTCTATTTAACTATTTAAACCTTCAAAGTAGGCTACCGGATCGCATTTGATATTATTTCAATATATAAATATTTTAAATAATATTGTTCCCTTTTAATATATAATTAATTTGAATAAATAACTCTTTAATTTATTTGAAAACTTCAACTTGTTATTGAAAAAATATATCTATATCATTTAAAAAAAGATGTGTATGTTAACTTACCAAGTGGTTTTGAAGTTTAGACAAAAGTATGGACCTATTATATACGTCTTTAAAACAACTCTTTAAGTGATAAAGAGGTCATTTACAGACTATGCAGAACCGGTCAAAGGGCCTCGACGTCAGATCTGTTGCATGTTAAATGAACATGATTCTTTAACCGATATAGATTAGAATCCACTTATTGTAAGACTTAATAATATCAAAGGTCACAGTATTAACAGATGTATTAAATTTGTACTGGTATATGACGTATGATTTATTAATTGTGTGTCGTGATCATGCGCAATATAATAAAGGGTTCAATATTGCTTTAGTGAGTTCACTTTTTTTCATCAAATCGAATAAAATTTGAAAAATTTGAAAATTCGTAAAAATAATTTTTCATAAAAAATAACCTTTCAGAAGTGTAATATATGTTACTGTATTAATTACGTATTAATGTAGAGGGATTTAATATATATATATATATATTAGTTTAACAATATTTACTTAATTTAAACGTCATACATATTTTACTATTGTATAGTTATTTCTAATAGTTATATTGCTATAGTCATTTCTAATAAAAATTGGTATTCAAATTCAATGCCAAAAATACTGTTTATAATGATGAAACCAAGATCTAACTCATTGTATCGTATGATAATATATTTTATTTTGGTAATACCTAAGTATTTCATTTTAATAAACAATAGAAATTCAATCATTTTACTTTATTGTATCAATCGCTTCCCTAAATTGTTTAAGTTTAAGTTCTATTTTAGTTGGTAAAAAACAAAGAAAATACTACAATGATCGTATATTGTTGTTAAGCATTTACACGGGTGAACAATATTATAATACATTTTATTATATAATTTAAGAATAGTTGATTACAACAATCATGATAAGTAAGGATATGTCACAAAGTAACTTGTAACGTAACTTTTCATTCTTTCGTAGCTTTTCTCTCTATACGTATAAAACAATAAATATTGATGTCTGCATTCAAAGAAAGAGTAGCATTATGTTGTCATTATGCTGTCATTTTATAATGCGTTATTCACAATAAAGTTTGGATGCGAAACATTGAACAAAACATAATATTTTTTTATGAGAGTGTATTATTTCATTATCGGGCTTAAACTCTTTCCTTTTCTTAATTCTTAATTAGAGATGTCCATATTAATTTATGAGTAATTCGTAAATGATGCCATGGATACAAATAGCTATTTATACTATTCATTTACAAATAATACCAGGTTATAGGTATATTTTTAGGAGATGAAAATATAGATATTATTATTTACTATTTATTAAGAATTCAAAATGTGACATCACAAATAATACAATATTATAGTATTATATACAATATAAGGTTGATAAACACGTTAACAATGCAAGTCTTCATGACTTGAATTAGTCAATCGCATCTATAAGCATGTAGTTGCACGCATAGATATCGATGTTTCGTCTATCATACTTATATACCTAGATATGCAATCTGTGCCTCGCAGTGATGTTGAGAAAGATGAGTCATACTCGATTCTGCAAGGCAAAACAAATTAATTGACATATGCACACAGCCTAGCTAAATACGCATACTTCAAAACTGTTTCTAACAATAAAGAGTTTATCAGATAAAATATTATTTTTCACCATTAAAATCGTAGTAGAATTTTACATTAATGTATCTAAGCTTTAATCTAGATGCAGAAAGCTACGCTACTGTGTATCATTGTATTCTTTTTGCTTCAATCACAATTCAATCTTGCTTCAATAAAGATTGAAACTCACTTTATTCTAGCGTAGCCTTCATATAACGATAGCGCACAAAACGCTAAAATCACATTTCAACCTGAAGAGTAAATTTGTCATAATGTTGTAACTCTTACTTTTACCTTTATGACAGATTGTATCCATTTGAGTATGAAGTCACCCAGAGGAAAAGTAGCAAAAGAAATGTATTAGATATTACTGTCCCACCAGAATCAAACCCACCGGTAAATAATGATTTATTTATTCATAACACCGGTATGACAAAAGAATAACAGAGAGGCAAGATGTGGTTTACATGTAAGTTTATATGGTATTGGATGATTTTAGCTTTGAGTCTCTTGATCAGTAAATATAGTTTTCTTTAATGGGTAGATCTATTCTGTCGTTGAGTAATGTGAGTGAGTATGATATCGATGAATGATATTTCTGTGTAATTTTTTTGTGATAGGAAACAAATAGGTGTTTTTCATATGACAGCTTTTATATTTTATCTGGCAGAAAATCGAAAAATGTCTATTTGTTTTCTTTTTTGTATTTCTATTATTCTTCAGGGTAAATGTTATTAATAATTTAACGTGATGTTTAATATAGCTTTAATAGCTTTAATAATGTATCGTGTGTCTACTTGTCTCGAAGAGAAAATTTTAAAAATATCACAAATTTTTGATAATTTTATAAATAATGCAATGAATAAATTCAAAAGTGTATTTTAAAACATAGTTTAATCGTATTAAACAAGTTATATGTTTTTTGCATCTTTGAAGTCGCTTTTGAAATCACTCCATTTAAAAAATACATTTTATTATAAGATACAGAGTCTATTTTTATTGCACTGAATTATTATTATTAAAATTAAGAATAGACCTTTTTTATATCCTATAATTTGTTGTAGTTAACTATAGTTAATATAGCAATATCATCATTAACTTTCATGGCAAAGATATTTACTTATACTTCAATAAAATAAATTGGATAAATACCGTTTATGATAATAATAAAATAATGCAATCATCAACCAATATATTTTAAAATATGATGTATATTAATTTTATAAAAGAATTAATAGTAAATAGAATATTATTATAATGACTTATTCAACAGGTGTAAATACAACAATGAAAATACAGCAAGCACATTTATTTTCAAGTATAGAGGAAATACCAGTTAAAACTTACCTACCTAAAAATGCAGTGAACGAATATTATAGAAATAAATATAAAAACATTGAAAAAAACTTATTATAATTTAAAAAGGGAGACACAAAAAAAACAGTTCACATTTTTTCTTCAAATATATTTTATTCGTATTATATATCTATTATATCCATAAAATCAAAAATGTTCAACAAACAATTAAATAGATCAAATTATTTCGTGGGTTATTTCATATTTATAATCAACATTTATTTTATAATTATTAAAAAGATTCATGCTACTTCATTTACTACAAAGAATAAATTCATTACACTATATCCTTTTTTTATTTTTAAAATAGTTTATTTAAAATGTATTTATCATCTAGTGATATATAAAAAGCAGTATTAACTCGGTAAAAGTGTTACAAAAATGCATTAAAGTATATTCTAACATAGGAATTAAAATGCCCCTAGCGACGTGACGGAATGCATTAGAGGAAAGTTTCAATCTATCAAATATGACGCAATGTTTTACAAAAAGGAATGAACTAAAAGTATTTATTTTTCAGCTTTGTTGAATGCCAAAAATAACTGATGTTAAATAACATGAACATGAATTTTCTTTTTTTCTAGATAATTATTTTACTTAATAAAATAATAATGTTACGTTATTTATAAACTAGATTAATATATTTCTGTACAATTTAATTCGTGTAGCATATATCAAATTCCCTAACAATGACATTATATATTAATTTTTATTTTGATATGAGCAACTCTTTCTTATATGTTAAATTCAAAGACAGTTTATAAATTTTCCCCGAAACACAGTCAAAATTTATCGAGAGCCACCCATTGAAGAAGTCTTTAAATATTTAGTTACTTGCACCCCACCAAAGTTTTTTGTTGTCACTATATCATTTTGAAGGGTATATTTTTCAGAACTTTTAAACTTGGCCGATGTATAAAAAAATAGAACGCGTAAGTAATTTTTTTAGCATGATATTTACATAGGTCACAACGATATAATGCCTATTATATATATATTGACATGGTATCATTACGTTGCGGCTATATAGTGCCTTATTATGCCAAATATCATAACATAACATTTTTTAATTAATATTTATATGTATGTTTACTTGTGCAAAAACCGTAGAATAGCTACAAGTTAATAAATAACGTAGCATCAATATTCTATAAGCAACATTTAATTAAAATAAAGAATACATATAGATGGCAATCAACTAGTGGAATAGATAATGAACAAGATGTGAATGAAAAGGCCTTAAATGGATTAATGAAATATTTTACGGACAAGGGGAGAAGACTACCATGGCATCGGATTGTTTTACACTTGCTAGAAAAGGGGCTCTCTGGCGGAGGCGTGGATTTATTTTATCTTGGTGATAGGGATCTAGGAGGAAGGAAATTCTGTTATCTTTTATAGTCATCGACTTTAAGAATTTTAATACAGGCCTGTTCTTTTCAATTTTATGTTGTTGAGGCTATACCTACTTGAATGAAAGCAGCATGAGTATGATAGGTCGGAGTTAAATACGTAGTGTAGATTAGGATCTTTTTGTAAAGTACAGTTGGAGGTTTGTTTGACAGTCAGAGCAAGCATATTCAAGGATTAAGCAAATAAAGCCGCAGAAACAGTCAACAATATTAATAATATTGCAAAATTGAAACATTACTAAATATATACCAATATTGCAGCATATTAGCACTATTTTTTGAAATCTTACATTCTGATAAATCTTAAAGTATCAAATTTGTTTTTATGTGATAAATATTGATTTTTGACATCGTCAACATACTATTACCTTATCTATTCAGTGCGTTTTGATTTACTGAAGAATGAAATTGAATTTTTATGTAGTTTTTTACTTAATATAAAATTTGCTGGGGCTACCATAACGCAACAAAATTGCCCTAAATTAAAAAGTGATCAGAATGAATGTTTTGTGGTCAAACATTTAAAACTTAAAATTACTGGAAATCCCACTAAATTCATAACGGTGGATAACAAAGAAAATTATTTTAATTTTGATTGCTATTGCAACATAAAACGCTTGATATCCGTTCAAATTATTGGTTTATAATGTAATAAAAATAAAATTATATGTTAGAGCAACAATGTAAATATAAAAATAAAATTATATATGTTAGAGCAACAATGTAAATATCTATGTATCTCCATTAGGTTGATAAGGGTAATGGATCTAATGGATATATTTGTTTCAATGTTGGTTCATTGTAGTAACCTGAGGGTGTTATGAAAATAATAGGAACATTTGAATTTGAATTTTTTAATCCGTTCTTATTATCCAAAATGAAATTACCGTATTTTGTTGAAACTCTCACAAACAATGGAAGAAATTGTTCAAGATTTTATTTACTAACATTTATTACATTTACAGAGTATCGTTTTTAAAGTTGTAAGTTAACAGATTTTTAAACATGAAAACAGTATAAAAATAAATTTGCATTATTTGTATTAGTTTTTAACTTGAAACATATCGATAAAAAGTTTGGAAATGTTTCCTAAATGAATTAATAAAAATAATGTTGCGCTATCAGTTTATTAAAGGCAAAGTAACAATTACTCCAGCTCACTTTCTTTTGTAATATATTATAATGGAAACTAAACAAATTTACGTATCTGAAACGATGTGCAAGACCTAAAAATTAAAAATTAAAAACTTAGAAAAACGACAATCAATACCGTTACTCATCACATCGATTTGGTAATATATATATATAGCAAGTTATAACATTTTTAAAGACTAGAGCAGACTGTTATCTACTCGTTGATCACAGTTATTAATATTAAAGTTTATAGTTTTATTTATAAAATTAATATTAATATTACAGATCTTGTGTTTTACATTGAAATGAAGCATAATAATTATATATAATAATTCAAGATTATACACACAAACCTAATTAATTTTGCGTAAAAAAATGTTGTGTCACAAAAGCAACAAACTAGGTGCGGATCCAGGATTTGTCACAGGGGGTGACTTCTGTCTGAGCAAGTGCCAAAGGGTCTGTAAGGTATTCTGAAAAATAGTTACAAAACGTTCCATTCCCCTAAATATGCCTACCCTTTTCACAAATGAAGTTAGACTAGATAAAAACAAGTTTTTTGGAAAGCTGTTCCCTTTTTTGAACTAAACTTTGACATTGTATTGGAATCTTTCTGTTGAACATAACTTTATCTACAACGTACATATAACTACATACTACAGGATGTGTAGTAGGCATCCCTACTATCACATTTTCATATCATGAATTAATAACGCATTTATTTGACGTGATAGTCAATTAGGCGTCAATAGTATTTATTGGTAGGTTTAATATTATAATATAACATTGCAAACTGCAAAATTACAAATAACTTTACTTGCTTAATGAGTAAATTTTATGATAGTAATAGTAATACTTTCTAATATAAAAATAATTTTAAATAATAGCAAACCTTACCTTCAAAATCCTGGATTTCATATATTTTTAGCTCTATTTAATCATTATTCTTACAACGAACATTTTAATATAATAATATTGCTTTCAGAACATTTATTTTTATTTAGTCTAACTTCATTTGTGAAAGAGACACAGGATCCGTCCCTGCAAACCACTCAAATGGAGTTATAATTAAATACATTAATAAACAATAAAATATTCGTAATGTACCTATGTATAACAATATATATAAATGTTTAAAGGCAGCATTATTTAGATTTTTTATAATTTTAACGCAGCAGTCAGTATTTAGTTTTGTCTTTTCGTCTTCACGGTATCTTCAAAGTGTTTAGTTAATTGAATTGCATTAGGATTTTTAGAAACATTCCTTAACATGAGAATATTTTGTAAAAAAGTTAATTATGTATAGCCTATTCGGTTAAGATTGTTTATATAACTAAACAAATTCTTACTATAGAATGTATTTCTTATTATTTATTTAACATCACAAAAATAATATCGATTGTTAGTGGATTTTGGTTACCATAAAAACCAAAACAACAATATATATCCTTTAAATCCACACGTTAAACTTAATTGAGGAAAACATCGAAATTATTACTCTAGAATATAAAGCTTTTTTGTGTACATGAAAAACCAATAAGTTAAACTTTTATTATTGAACCAAATATTAAATATCTCCAATGAATCCAACATCGACTTAGTATAGTTATAAACTCTAAAATTATGACAGTAGCACAACAATTTTTTTTTAATTAATATTATATTTAGTGACAAAAATTCCTTTTAACCAGTAAATAATTGTGGGCAATTTTGTTGCATCACGAACGCCACAGAATTTTTTTTAGTAAAACGCATTGAACTATTTTATTTTAATTTATAAAAATTAAAATAATGTAATTAAATAAATAATTGTAACAATTAACACATTTAAGTATTACTTCTTGAACTTAAAAAAAATAATTTTTTGTGGAATCAGCGGAATATGTCAATTTTATGTGCAATTAAAGGTAATATGATAATGATATCAAAAAATATTTGTCCATTAAAAAAAAATTAATAGCGTTACATTATTCAGAATTTTTACTTTCTAAAATGTTTACTTTCACTAGCTGCAACTTATAGATGCTATGTTAAAAGCTAAAAAATAACGACCTATCGTATACTAATTCATATACGTACACATAAATTCTTAACATATTATAATGCAGCACCAAACACTGAAGCAAAGATAAAAGTACGTTCATTTACAATCTTTTCTATAATTATTTAAAATGTCATTAAGGATGGGTGCGCAGAACACCGACATTTCAATTTTTCATTACAGGACTGCAGTGGATAACTTAATAATTTTACTTCATTGTTAATTAATCGTTACGTAAGACAATAATTCTATGACGTAAGATATTCTTTCACATTAGATAATATTGAATTATAGTTTATCTGAATTATGCAAAACTGGGTAGATTTTCAAAATGGATAAAAAAAATTAAATCTGTTTTCTACAATACAGCGCATTTTAATAATAAGTAAGCTTTCTTTACTCGTCCTATTTTTTGTTTTGCTTGAATTAATAAAACATATTTTATTTCTCGTATAATAAGTTTGTCTAAATAATCTTTTTATTAATGAAAAGTTTTATGATTTATGCATATTTGAAAGAGAAAATAATGGTTCCTGAAAACCGTTATCATACAATTTCAATAATATTGTAATGTGGATCAGTACATCATAATCCTGTCATATAATAAATATACAATACATATTTAAAAAATTCAATTTAAGGCATAATCACACTTTGAATTGATGCGTGATTTACGCTAGCGTACTGTATAGAATGAGATACAATCGTTTTTGATTTTGTCTATTTCAATTTCAAAATATCAAATTGTAAATATAGATGCGATGCCAATATGTCGTTCATGTCAAGTCAATTCAATGATTTAATAAAAATATATTGAGAATATCATTTATAAATACAATCTCAAATCACTGATTATAGTTACATTACAACTTGTAAGATACTTTTACAACTCAATTAGAACATAATAGTTATGGTATGGGAAAATAAACTAGTAAAATGTCTCTGAGAGCTAGAGGCTCACACTGTATATTCAAAACACATATCTTCATTTGTTTTCTTTTATTTATACTTGTAGAGAATATGTGCCAATTTACACAGGGTCCTGCTTATGTTAAATCGGTTGGTCTGTACCTGATCATGTTTTTTGATCTTTACTTTTGAAATATGCTTATCATCTTGACAGACATGTTTTATATTGTATAGGAAATTGCAATAAATCTAGATAAATCTATATTTCTTAGCTAAGAACTATGTAAAATATAGATTAATCATTAATTCCTTGCTAAGAAATTTGTAAACTCCAGATAAATCTTTATTTCCTTGTTAAGATTGTGGTAACTAAGGTAACTAAAGTAACAATTTAAGGTATAAGTTAACACTTATGCTTACACTTACCATCCTATGCCCAGCCAGTCTTTGTTTAAATAATAAATCTTTTTCTCTTTTTGGTGTTATTTGTCATACAGGTTCATCTATTTCAAATGGACATTATGTTGCATATACCAAATACAACACTGACTGGTATAAATGTAATGATAGCC
>JAUZND010000049.1:0-14440 GCA_034780555.1 Coelogynopora nodosa | reverse complement strand
GTAGTTTGGTGTCAGAGGGGGTAAAGGGGGGGGGGGGGGGGAAAGGATGTAGGTATTTTTAATTAAATAATTTATAATTTTTTTATAAACAATTAATTTATTATTATTTTTAATTTTTTCCGTTTTTTGGGGTATGGTCAACAATGGTAAAAAATTTAAGACTAACGGTTAAAAGGTCAACGTGGTGTTAATATAAAAGTTAATATATTAATAATCAAGAAAGTTTGCAAGTTGCGAGGATATTATTTATTTTATTTTATTGTATGCTTTGTATTGATACGTAAAGTATACTAAATAACAAGTTATACTTAATTACTTTAATATAATAAGCTCAATAAGAACAATAAGAAAAAATGACACTGCATATTATCGTGATGCAATCTTATAAATACATATTTTTAGGATAATTTCATTTAATAATAAAGAACTTTTTCCATATTAATTTTTCCACATTTGGGATAAAAACAAATCTTTTTACATATTCATAATTCGGGAGAAAGATACTTCTTGCAAATCAAATTACAATATTTTTCTCTCAAAAAGTGTAAGAATGTATAAATAAACTAAAGAAACACCCAACTAACATAGAAACGTACAGAACGATTTTATAACATATAAATTTGTTTAAAAAAATGTAATGTATATAAATATATTGTTTATGTGTATTGTATAGCCTACGATTAATAATTACCAAGTCGTATTATGCACCAATTTTCACATACATTCACGAATGTTAATTAGGCGTCTGCCTGGATTCTAAAGATGAATAAATACACGACCTATATTATAATACTGTTTGCGTGCTTCTGAGTGTTTCTGTTATGCAACCCCCTATTATTTCATTATTACTTATGTCATAACTAATCTTTTCTTCTCACGTCCGATCATAAAATAAAATTTACCGGATTACAATGGTTTCATGTCTGCTCTCTGGATGACACTCTTTCTGGTTGACTTTACATTTACTATTGAGAAGAAACTGAAGACACTAGTTTAAAACAGGACGACATTTTCTTTTATTTTACTTCCATGTATGTTGCCTTGATTGTTCACTACATGGTATAGTTTGATTTGCGGTGGATTTTTAAATATTGATTTGGATTCAGGAATATCCGAAGGTTTGATTTGAAAATATCAAAGCGCCTACTGATATCCATGGTAAGCGTTGGATTAGTTTGTCCTGGTTTATTAAGGCTTATTACATTTGATACTTTATAATTTATGGTCCATTTTATTTACATTTTTGATTTGTTTTGTGGTGGTGTTGAGGAAAGAAACACATTGTGAGAATTTACTATTACGTTATTATTACATGATTTTATTTATCCCCAAATATATTCATTTTAATAACTTTTAATTTATATAAGGAAGGTACTTAGAGCATACAACTATATATTTCCTTATATTAAATGTGTTAACACGTTTCGCCTTGCCTCAGTCCACCTTACACCATTGAGCTTTACTTACATTTTTCTTATTGTTTACTTACCTTAATTACATTCTTTATCTCTGACCAATTCTGCTGGATTCGACCATTTCACGTAGTCTTTAGTTAATTTGTTTTTATAATTGATGGATTATTTTCAATTATTGAGTTTAACATAAGCACATTTATGTAAACTTTGTTTACTTACATCAAGGTACAATGACGAGTGACTCCGCCAGACCCTTCCTTATAGAAGCACTTCCAATTATAAAATATGGTATAAATTTGATTAATTGAAGTCCTTCATATAAATAGGTTTCATTTTTATATGAAATATTGACATGTTTCCTTATGTCTCTAATAATAACACTTTTTTAGAACATATTTTTGTTTAGTTTTTAATTTAATAAATTAAAATATATGCAATGCCACTTTAGGTTACAATATTTACTGATTTAGAAAGTATATTTTTACTACATAAACTATAGAATATATAGAATATATTATATCAAATTATTAATATAAATAAATTGTGGATGACCAAGTATTGCATTCTATCTTGTGTGCATCTTAACTTATGTAACTTATATAATAAACATGTAACTTATTTTCATAATCGAATTATTTATAAAGTTGATGTAAATGTGTTTCAACAAATTAATCACTATACTTCAATAGAACTGTAGTATATGATACATTCTAGTGAGCTGACTGTTTTCCTCCACAAACTACACGAACGTATTAACAATTAACTACAACTGCTTATTTTTTATTAAAAAAATGACCCATTATTAGGGCTAAAAAGTAGATTCGTTTTATTAAATTACAATAATAGAATGTTTAAAAAGAGTGTCAAAATTTGGAGTGAAAGTAATAAAAATCACACTCAGAATTTCTAATATCTTTAATAACCGATGGGGTTGTAAAACCTACCGAAAATTATGTGCAAATTAAATAATATGTACCTACTTTTGATTTAAAAATTTTAAGATAATGGTTGCCGTTTTTCTGCTGCATAGGTTCATCCCTTAACGTATTTTAATATTATATGTGAGACATTATTAACATTATCCAGTTGAGTATTTGATCATTTGTTTACTGTTTTTTGTATTTTTAACTATTTTATAAATAATAATCATTTTTATTTGCCCATACACAAACCTTTTGTGCTAAAAAAACCTTGCCTGTACTTATGTATATATATATATATACATAATACATCGTGCACGTAATATTTTCTTTTTTAACATTTAAACATTTGTAAAAGTATCTATTATAATTATTTTATACAGATTTAGCTCCGTGGAGTTTCACTGTTTGCAATTTTGTTTGAAATTTGTTGAATAACTCTGAAATAAAGTATTATTACTATAATAATATTTAGGGTATGCGTGTTCTTAACTGATCTTCAGCACAAAGCTAACATTCAGGAGGAAATTGAAATCGAAGACAGAGACGATGCAATTACACCTACAACTTCAGAATCCACTGATGAGGTACATAAAAATTGTTTAAAAAATAATGTTGAATTTAAATTTTTATTAGTTCCACAATAATAAAATAATACAGTTATATAGAAGCAATGCTATGTTGTATTTGTGGTACTATGGAAACACATTATTTTTGATTGACCGTTGTATATATTTACTATACTTGGATATTTGCTAGTCGCTGTAATAATTTCTAGTTGTTTCATATTTTTTTAAAGAATTGTTTTGAGGTGGTTTTGAGGAATGGAATGACATGTAGTCATTTATAAGTTTTAAAATTATTTTATTGACAATTTTAGAAGAAATTAATTGCACAAATTCTCTGACATGCATGGGTTAAACGAAATGAACCAGTTTGAGCACAGGTTGATAAACTTAATTTTAAACGAATAATCCAAACTTCTCTGAATCACTCTAAACTTCTCTGAATCACTCCACACTCTCTCTGAATCGCTCCAGACTCTCTCTGAATCACTTCAGACTCTCTCTACTCCAGACTTTTCTGAATCACTCCAGACTTTTCTGAATCACTCCAGGCTTCTCTGAATCACTCCAAACTTCTCTGAATCACTCCAGACTTTCTCTGAATCACTCCAGACTTTCTCTAAATCACTCCAGATATCTCTGAATCACTTTAGACTCTCTCTGAATCACTCCAGACACTATCTGAATTACTCCAGACTATCTCTGAATCACTGCAGACTCTCTCTGAATTACTCCATACATCTCTGAATCACTGCAAACTCTCTCTACTCCAGACTTTTCTGAATCACTCCAGGCTTCTCTGAATCACTCCAGGCTTCTCTGAATCACTCCAAACTTCCCTGAATCACTCCAAACTTATCTGAATCACTCCAGACTCTCTCTGAATTACTCCAAACATCTCTGAATCACTTCAGACTCTTTCTACTCCAGACTTTTCTGAATCACTCCAGACTTTTCTGAATCACTTCAGGCTTCTCTGAATCACTCCAAACTTCTCTGAATCACTCCAGACTTTCTCTAAATCACTCCAGACATCTCTGTATCACTCCAGACTCTCTCAGAATCACTCCAGACTCTCTTTGAATCACTCCAGCTTCTCTGAATCACTCCAAACTTCTATGAATCACTTCAGACTTCTCTGAACCACTACAGACTCTTTCTGAATCACTCTAGACTTCTATGAATCACTCCAGACTTTTCTGAATCACTACACACTCTTTCTGAATCACTCCAGACTTTCTGAATTACTCCACTCTGAATCAATTCAGACTCATCCTGGGTGAGGGTGATTTAGAGCAAATAGAGTTTGTGGGGATTAGACTTAAGAATAAATGTGAGAGTAGAAGAAGAACAGGAAGAAGAAGATACGATATAAAAGATAAGGTAGAAAGGAGAACAATAATTCGTTAATTTTATTTGTGCTTGACTTATGAAACTGTCCCCTGTAAAGTTTAACAGTGGTCTTATATAATATATACTGTCAAGTAAAATTAAAATAGTTATTACTTGTTTAAATAATTTAGATTTTTATTGCTATAAATGGTTAATATTATTACTATGGGGTGATCATTACTTTGAAATATATACATCACATTTTGAACTTCTTATTAGATTAACATTATGTCTGCTTTCATTATGTAATTACAAAGCTTATAAAAACATAATTACGTCGTCTTTGCAAATTGATTCAATCACTACATAATATACAGCTTTGCAATGGAAAGTACAGGGTGATTCAGAATTCCTGATACCAATTTTTTAATTTTTTTATTAACTATCTAATGGTTACAATCATTTTGACATGTAATAAATAATAATAATAATAATAATTTTTAGATAGGAATTTAATTATAAGTATAATTTAAAAATCTACCTATATAAAATTCAACTTAGTTGAGTAAAATGAACTATTTTTATTTAATTGTAAGCTCTATCGACAATGCAAATCTTGTTATTAAACTTAACTCATAATTTGTTATATATGCTTATATACATATTTTCTTCGGAGCATATTAATTAGGAACATTTCTCTATCAAGCAAAAGCTTTTGCATGTTTTTCATTGAAAAATAAATATACGCCGTACTTAATTGCGTTACATTTTTAACATTTCTACATTTCAAAAAGGACGGCAACCATCTCACACAAATTAAAATAATTGACAAGTCGGAAAGAAGTTGGTTCAAGCAAGCTAACTTTTTATTCCGATGTTTAGCCTACACTCTCGGCTTGGGAAACTTCCTCAAATTCCCCGAAGTTATCTACAACTCTGGTGGAAGTAAGTAATAGTAATAATAACTATACTTAGTAAACTAATATTTGCGTGTTAATATCCGGGTTTATACATTAACAGAAAAGTCTGAGCTAACATTTTCTGAATAAATCGGATTATACACATTTTTTGAAAACTTTTTCATTTTGTGTTAAAAATACATGTTATACTTATCTTTTGTAAATTAATTTAATTGAATCGAATTTACCTATTATGTATTTAGTTATGCGGATGGTATGCAGTATTATGAAAACAATTTCATCAGCGTATATAAATGGCGCGGGAATAATGAGTATATTATTGAGAATTATTCACTTTGATAATATAAATTGATTACATAAACAATATACTGCAATACCATAACTGGTTTACCATATTAGGTATATTCTGAATGTCTGTTAATAATAAATATATATATACAATATATATATATATATACAATATATATATATACAATATATATATATACATATACATATATTAGAATAGATACATCTTTCTATTGGTATATCAGTTTATTACATACATGTCGTTACCATACTCTAAACTATTCGTATCACATACTTACCTATAATAATGTATCCTATACAGAGACATTGCATGCACCAGTAGATGCATAAAAGGGATATTTATTGAATGCAAAGTTGTTATAATCAAAATTTATTCCCATTGTTTAAGTGCAAATGTTTATTATGTACTATTTTCAGGTGCTTTTCTTATTCCTTACTTCATCGTACTTTTCCTGTGCGTGATTCCAATAACATACTTGGAACTTCTATTGGGCCAATTCAGCAGCGTTGGACCATTAGACGTCTGGGCAATATTGCCTCTCTTTCAAGGTCAATTATAAATAGTTTATACAGTTACGTCTCGTGGTTAGAAAAATGTATAGTTAAAAAATTTAATATTATTATATTATACATATTTACATTAAAGAACTGGTAAAGAACTGCGATGTAGAACTTCTTTTGAAGAGTATTTATAATATGATTTGTGATGCATATTCTAACAAAATGAATGGCTTTACAATTAAAAGTTTTTTTAAATATTGACAAAGTTTAACAATTATATAAGATATTTTATTTGAATGTTAAATGTTGAACATCAATGTTAAATATTAATAGATGAATACAGAAAGTGGTACATGTTAAATTTTAAATGTTAAATTTAGAAAGTAGATTGATATATTTTAAATGTTAAATTTTGTATGCTGATGGGGAATGTGGTAGATTATTTAATGTTGAATATTCAATTTGGTATTTGGATGTTTTTGAAATACCAATAGCATTTGTATGTGTGAGGAACAGAAGACTAGAACGTGGCAATTTTGGAACTTTTACTTGAGAAAATTTACTGTTAGTCTTTCTCGCTCGGTTATAATTCTGTTCTATACAATTTTGACTTCAGCGTCTTTCTGAAGTCATGGTGCCATCATTGAAGTGTTATTTTAGAATTGAGCTTAATTAGAAAGAGATAAAATTATGTCAAAATATTTGTCTGTCAATTCGATATATAAGAACATTTTTTATTCATTTTTAAATTCATTTTCATTTATTATTTTAAAATCAATTTTAAAACATTACATTACAATAGTTATGAATTTGTTTTAAAATAAAGTGAGTCGCCTACTGTAGATCGGATGAACTAAGGTAGATTTTTCATATTTTTAAACTCTAAATTCTAATTTAAATAAGTTTGTCTATGACGAGCTGTATCAATTTGCAGAATGGACGCGTTCTCAAATAAGATTTATAGAAAGTATTCATGACTTATTATATATCTTTTTACGGGTCATTAAAAATAGTTTAAAGTCAAAAATGAAAAATGGCTTAATTTAGGCTGCTATGGTGTATTTTATTTATAAATGTTTAAAATGAATATTAACAATGTACATTTTACTCATGTGATTCCAAATAATGCAATAATATGACGACACAACAATGTAATGAAACATTTACAATAGCAACCACATCACAAGATGTTTGTTTTTCGTGAAATAGTTTTTTCCCCGTTTCACGGGCAAATCTTCAATTGTAGGGACCACCAGTGTATATATTCCCCTGAATCCACTCTCTGCATTTGTTTTTATTACATTATACTCTGTCAGAAACATGCGGGTCTTTGTATGGCAGGCGCTACCAGGGACCAGGGAGGACATGCCACCCCAATAATTTATGTAAATGTTTTTTATTGTGATTTTTTCTTTATAAGAACTATGATTCTCGACAACAACTATCGGAATGCTCATTGTAGAATTTCAATGATACGGATATGAATGTAAGAATCATTGGTGTACTGTCTCAAATGGAGACATTTTGATATTTCTTTGCACTCCAGGTATGTGTTCTTTTCCTGAGCTGTGACAACCTCAGCAAAATTTTACAAACTACGACAGGAAGTTTGGATGTTTGGAAGTATGGCCACCCCAATCGAAATTTGGCAGAGCCAGTTCTGCTTTGAACAAGATGCCAAATATTATCCCACATACATAGATTCTATTCTTCATCGTTTGAAATTTTCAAGTGTGGAAGATTTCTGGTGTAGAACTTTCATCAACAACTTTGTCACAAATGCATATTTTATCGTTTGGATTCAGTAGTCATTGAGTAATGCAACCAGGAAGGCATTCAGATTCGCTTGTTTTCATGAAGACCATTTATATCATCATGTAGCGATCACTACAGCAGGCAGTAGCCTAGAGAATGGTCGACTCATTGGGTATAAAATCGAGTATTTAATATTGAATTATTTTGTATAAAATTTTCAAAATCTATTTATCATGCACTGATAATTTGTATACAATTTCAACTATAGCTGCCCTGTGAATAATAGTTAAACTTATATGAGAATGTGAGAATGATTGATCAAAATAGAGTTATAGAACATATACTTTGTATCTTTGAAATTAGATTAATAAGTATATTTATTATTAACGATCATGAGGTGAACGAAACGTTACCTGGTTTAACTTTCATGATTAAGTTGATCTGCACCATTTGGGAAGCAGAAATTAAATAATATGGGTATTTGTAATAACTCCCCGTTAATAGATTTTATAAATAATGATAATAAAAACGATTTAAGATAATTTTTTAAAACGTTTTAGGAATTGGATATTCAATGCTGATTGTCTCCATTTTGGTGTCAATTTACAATGTGACGAAAATTGCTTGGTCCTTCTTCTACATGTTTGATACTATTAATGCTGTATTGAAGTTCAGAAACTGCGATAATAATTGGAATACACCGAGTGAGTAAAATTTGACAAAAAAATCAGTTAAATATGTTTTTCTTTTTACAAAAAGATGTTTATATCAAAATTAATTTCTAATTCTAGTATAGAAAGTCCTATTTTCTAATGTCATAGAATTATAAATATGGCATTCAATTTTATTATAGGCTACGGAAATAAAGGTAGACTTTATTAGGATTTTAGTGTGTCTTGCCACCTTTCACCGGAAGCATACATATTGATTAATTGGCTGGACTCAACAGCTTAGATCAGCTAACCAATATCATTAACTCAATACGGCAGCGCTAACAGTTAACTCCAACCAACAAGTACGTAGCGAGGCTCGAACCGCCGACCTACTAGTTTAAATGCCAGCGCGCTAACCGCTACACCAAGTTGGTTGGTCAGGCGGTATCCCCGTCAGAGGAGCCGTTGTCCTCGCAGATACGAGGCCAACGCTACGGGGTCCTGTGCCAATACGGACAATAGAAGCCTCCCCATCCCGAACACTTGCAGCCGCAGCCCAAAGTGCGCCGAACACTCCTAAAGCAAGTTCTCCAGAGTCTCCTCCTCCTATTTGCATTGAGGACATGTAGGGAAATACCCCCGAGTCCATCCGAGCTCGGTACGCTGCCAGCACACAACAATTCCCACTCTGGAGCTGCGCAATCATCGTCTCAGTGCGCCGTGGTAAGCCCGCCAGTCGTGGCGTGACGGTGAACACGAGGCGTGTACGCTCATTCATGGGAAGAACTGTGGTCAACGATTTCCCAGGGTAGAGTCTTGCGACCCATCATCGTTCCGCGGTCCGAAAGCAGCCTCCCAGGCCTCCCTGTCCGCATATTCATTTCCATAAATACCATAGTGACAAGGGATCCACTGGAAGACCACAGTGCCATCAACCCGCATCAAAGAAGATTTCACTGAACCCATATCTGGGTTATAGCAATACTTCCCACTGTTCAAGCAGCCAAGGGCGGACTAACTATTGTAGTAGATCAGATATCGACCCCCCGACCTTTAGTTCCAAGCCATTTTACCGCTAGTCCCGAGGCGTCCACTTTCGTCTGAGTGTACGAGGTGAACTCCGCACTCCTCAACCGCCGGGTTGCCACAATAGTCAGATTTTCATCTGACCCACTCGTAACTACCGCAGCACCACCCCCGCGCCGCATACCACTCTCAGCCGATCCATCTGTATAAACGGTGAAATCAAACCGTCCAAGGGAACGAATAGTGTCCAACGAGTCTTCCAAACGGATATATTCCAAATCACTACAACAGATGCCCCCTCAAAGCGAGGTTGATGCTCCACCCTTTTTTCTCCCACTGTCACCGGGCGATAGTGACAGGGGTACTATTGGTACAAATAGAAAAAGAATAAAGGAATAATTGAATTAATAAGCAAGCAAAATTAAAGTATTGCAAACGAAGCAGTTTGTGAAGTTATAAATTTAATAAAATTTAAATTATCAAAATGATAAGAAAGAATAAAAATAAAAACGATGCTGTGGATTTTTTCGGTATATTATGTTATATATTTCTAGTTTATATCAAGGTTTTAGATCAGTTTTTAGTTTTGATCAAATTTTTCCAGCCTAATCTATTGAACATGAGCTAAGATTAAATATATATATAATAACGAAAAATTTATGTTTTTTCGTGTATAGTTATTAGTCTCTTTGTATACATGATATGCAGTACACAAAAGTTTTAATGAAATTCATCAAAAGGATATATGTATTTTTCAGATTGCAAAGATATATATGAGAGATATAAGAATTGTACTGAGTTACTAAGCAATGATACTTCAGGTTGCAATAATGATACAACTCAGTGGCGGCTGCCATCCGAAGAATATTTTAGGTAAGTTTTGAATTTGGTTATCTTGAAGAATAATGTTTCTATTAGGCTAGTTTCTGCCTTTTAGCATCTATGTGCTGAGTAAGTCGAGCGGAATAAGCGATTCAGGAACAGTTCAATGGACGTTGGCACTGTGTCTCCTCTTTGCCTGGACCCTAACATTCTTCCGGCTTCTGCAAGGGTTTAAAGCCTGCAATAAGGTGCTAATTATAATTATTCACTTTTAATTCCGATTACTCTGTTTATTTTGTTAATATGTAGTAAATATATTCATTTAGTGTACACAATTTCATCAAAACTTTTAATATTGTTTTATTGAATATTGTTCACAAGTATTATAGACAAACAATTAAATACTCACATTTGAATGCACCTTTAGTTATATTATTTAACCAAATTTTTGTATATTTTTTGAAAACTTATAGCTGTTGGTTCTGTTGTAATTATTCGTACATTCTTATCATTTTTGCCTAAAGAATCTATCGATTCGTCCCCAATTGTTTAACACATGTATATGTATATATCATATTTAATTGGCCATATTTGTTTCTCATTAGTAAAAAGTATGTGTAATACAAGTACAATCCTATTCTTATATTAGTCAGGAGTCTGTATTAACTTTCAGGTCGTGGTTGTCGCTGTCCTAACTCCTTGGATTCTGTTAATCATATACTTCATTCGATCTCTGATGTTGGATGGAGCTTTTGAAGGAATAATTCTTTTCCTTCGGCCTGACTGGGAATTTCTTAAAAGACCCGCGGTAAGAAGCCATTCCTAATTTCACGATTTTAAACTGGGAATCGAAAATTCTGTAATTGAGAGTTATCAAAAGTTATTAAGCATTGTTTTAGTAGGAGAGATGTAAAATTTTCCCTATTTGACTCACGTACAGAGTCAAATGATTAAGTTTCATTAACATTTTTTATTTGTTAGCGAAACATCGATACAATATCATAATTTATCATAATAATGTAATGTAATATAATAAAATAGAATAGAATATTTTTAATTAACATTATATTCGTGATTTATTAGAACAATATGGGTGATTTCTCTGTATGCAAAGATTTCATCAAGCCCATCACTAGTGAAAAAAGCATATAGCCTATATATGTATTTACACATAAAAGTATTCAATATATATATTATAATAATATAAATATAAATGTTAAATTTAAAATTAATTATAAAAAAAAATTAAATTATTAATCAATAATTTTAAATTAATTTTGATACACATAATATATAGTTGCGTATAATGAAATATCGTATCTATTCAATGATAGGATATATATTTTTAATTAAATGAAATGTTTTATAGTTAACAGTTTCTCATTTTGTATTTGGTGGAAAATAGATTACACTGAATACAAGAAATAAATCAGAACGCACGGTGACTAGTTAATACCCGTACATTCAATACACAAATGCCAACTGAAATGCCAACTGAAAAAGTCTAAATTTCGGAATTCAACTGTCGTCAAATATATTATATTAAATAATAGGTACTCAAGATGTCAAGTTGTCTTAATTGACAGGCAAAGTCAAACAGACGGTGAATATCGTTTTATAATGAATTATCAGGATCATCTGGCTAAATATTTAACCTTAATTTGTCTGAACGAGTATTGACCATTGATATATTGACATTGACCCTCTGTTACATATCAATGGTTACATATATCACAGTCACATATATCGGTCACATAGACGGTCACATATCGGTCACAATATATCATTGTCACATATATCAACTAGTTACAACGTGAAATATAAAACAATTACATTATTTTTTTCAAAATTTATGTTTAATAATGAAGTAACATGTATTGTAGGTGGCAAAAATTCATGCTAATATTTCATTTGGAGATAATTTGCCAGTGCTAGCTAAAATTTTGTGCAATAATGTAGTTTTCGTATACTTTTTTTGGTATGTTGTTCCAAAAGATTGAAGCATTGTGTGTTTTAATTATGTTTCACATTGATGATCAGAAGAAATTTTATTATCCTGTAAATACATTATTTTATGTATTGATAGTGTTAATAATCCAAGTTTTTTTTGGTGCTGCATTTTAAGGAATTCATGAATTTTATGTATTGTATTTGTAGGATATAGTTTATATTTTTAAAACAGATCTATAAAATTTCACTTTGGGTGATTTATGAATTGTTTAACCACGTGTTATTTTCCCCATTACACCGCTCTCGCATATCACAATGAAACTATAAATTATTGTATTCTAATGTTCGTACATTTTAATTCTATATGATATCATTTGATTAATTGCATATTGTATATATTGTCAACATTAATAATCGCTAGGGTATCACTTTATTTGTCTTTCTCCATGAAAAATCTGTCAGTCTTCATCAATTTGACTAAACTTACAAAGTTAATTAGTTAGAAGGAAAGTGAATTTGTATACATATACGTGGGTGCTGTGCGTTTTGTGAGAAGCACTTGATGTTGACAGGTGACAAATTATCTCAATTTAATAAATATTTAAAATTCAACTGATGCTGCTTTTTGTGCTGCTGAAATAATGTTAACGCCTCATTCATTTCTTCTCAAATACTCAATGAATGATTTAAATTAGTCAAACAGATAGCGCATGATTTACGAGACAGCAAGAATGCAAATTTGTTGAATCTGATAGGAAAATGTTCAGTGTACGAAATACTTTATGCATAATGAAATTAAAAATTTATGTTGTCGTGACTAAATAAATTACTTTGTTGAATGCATAAATGATTCAATTTAATTTCGATACAATTAATTAAAGAAAGAAAAAGATAGAACTCGACAAAAACTCGACATTAATAAAATGAGACCTGTTCTCAATCTAAATAATATAATGAAACCAATATTGAAAATCCAGCATGTTGATCTATTAAATTATATTGGTGACTTCAACTATATAACGTAACATTTTTGGAAAAGTTTTAAACGTGTTTTTGTATACAATTAATCTTTTAAATCATAATTTTTATGATGGAATTTATAGTTAAAATAGAAAGCACTTTTTTTAGATCTAAAAAAGCTGTTGTACATTTAAAGCTAGAAATACTAAAGAAAAAGTCGTTGTAAAACGCCTGTAATTAAAAATATATTTCACATATTTAATTCACATATTTAAATTTGAACACATTGGTCACATTAAGATTTTAACATTAAAAAAGGTCACATGGTGACTGGGTATTGGATAGTTTTTTTGTATAACATTTTTTATTTTTGTGATATCTGCTGATATAATTTGGCAATAAAAAAATACTGTCATTATTAAAATAGTTTATTTTGTAATATATAATTTAAACAAAGTGTATATAATTTGGAAAAACAAGTTTTATTAATTACATAAATGTATTTTTGTCATTTTTTATTCAAAAAATATATGCGCTGATTTGATTATAGTAATTTCATCATACCAATTAACCCTAATTGTAGATTTTCATATTTTTAAAATAAGTATTATATTGTGGATTCAATAATGAAATTAAACAAATAGTCACATTTAAATTATGTCTAAAATATCACATTTTGAATTACTGGTGATGTCACAAAATTGTTGTCGTTTAAATAAATTTAATACATTTCCAAGAATATTTTTCTAAATGAATATTAATATAAACTTGATGCTAAGGATATACGCAATAAATTTTTATAAAAGTCACGAAAATATTAAAAAAACTAGGAAAGAATTTTTTTCGCAATATACTGTCAAATTATGATGTTACAACAATAAACCTCCGTGACCAATTTGTCTAGAAATTTCTAAAAAATATTTATATTCCATGTTTGATTTTTAATGCTCGTGTTTGAACATTTCAGCTTAAAGGACATCAAATGTTTGCACTACAGATAATGCAACAAAATGTTTGCAATGTTTAATGTGACCATTAATTGTTCTTACTGTTAGTCAACAACGTAAGACGTATGTGTAATGTTCTACTTAATAATGAATGAGTTTATCATGTGGTAGCGAGGGTCATTAGATGATGGGTCAGCACATCAAAACATAAATATTATAGTTATAGTAAAAAGTAACTTTTAAAATTGATTGGAACCATCAATCAGGCAAAATCAGCTCATCAGATAGAAAGAAATAAATCAGAAATAATAAAATATAAATCAAAAGAAAGGGTAACTATATAACAAAGAAAACCGACAAAAAA
>JAUZND010000048.1:0-14440 GCA_034780555.1 Coelogynopora nodosa | reverse complement strand
GAATTTGCCCAATATCTCGAAAGTAGACTTGTTAGCTAGAGTTATTGCTTTCCCCTTGACTGGAGTGTAATCAAGACCGTTTTGATCCAAAAAGGGAGCGGTGATAAATGATAGGTCCGAACCGGTATCTATGAGAACTTGTATAGGTAATTCATTAACTAACGCGTCGACCAAGCCGGATTTTTGTGAGGTAGTGGCAAGTGTTGATGATGTTTTTGAGGTTTGAGGTCCTTCCGTTTCGTAGACAGAATCCTCAATTGAGTCTATGGCCGCAGTAGATTTCTTTCCAATAGTTTTTGAAAAAGATTGTTGAGGTTGTTTTGATAAGCAGACGGTGGCCCAGTGACCCTTTTTCGAGCACCGTTTGCAAACAGAATTGAACGCTGGGCATGACTGACGATCGTGTTTTGTGCCACCACACCAGGCGCAGTTGTATTTTTTTACTGAAGCGATTGTATTTTGAGAAATTAACGGGATTGACTCTGAATAAGATGTAGTCGTTGGACCGAATTGACGAGCATCGGTAGTAGCTAATTCCATTGTAACTGCAGTGGCGTAGAGACGATCAATTGAATCATCTGTAGATTCTAGAAGACGTTGACGTATCGCTGACGATTGTAGACCAGCAATGAATGTGTCACTAATAAGAAGGTCCCGATGTTGATCGGCCGTGAGCGCTCGAGTCGTACACTTTTTTGCCAGTTGACGAAGTTGAAGCATATAATCTTCAACCGACTCTGTAGTTTCTTGTTTCCGTGAATGAAGTTTATAGCGCATCATTATGGCAGTGGATCTTTTGATATATTTGCTATCGAGTAGATTGATGGCTTCGTTATAAGTTCCACAGTCCTCTATTAGTGGGAATGCTTTCGCTCCGCATAGGACGAAAGTAACGTCTAAACGATTTTCCTCTGGAATCTCTGCACGTTGGATGTATAAATTTAACATCCTTTTCCAATAGATATAATCCTCTTCAGTTGGCTGATCTGGCAGCGTTTTTTTGAAGATTTTAACATCCATCTTAGATTGAATAAAATTGTCGTGACCAAAAGCAGATAGTTTCTACAATAGGCTTTTATTCAATCAAGCAAGGCTAAATGAATGAACAGAGAAACAGATAATAATATATGTACTGTAGTAAAACTTATCTAGCTATGTGAATGGAGCTTACTATAACTCAATACAGAGAACTGAGACAGCATAAACAGCAAATACTAACTAACAGCTTAATGTAAGTATAATGACTTGTGTCTACAGAGTTATGATATATAACAGTTAATAATAAGTTTCAATTATTTTAGTTAACGAATATTTTATATAAAACAAATATTTTAAAATTAATAAATTTAAAATAGCAAAAATACTAGATAGTTTAATAGTTAAAATATTAATAAATCATAAATAACGGTAGAGCAGTTATTGGCAGTCACACCAATTTTTAAAAAAATATTAATAAATCTAAATCGAGTATTTTTATTCCATAATTTAGTTTGGAGGATTATAACAACAAGATTATAAGATCCATCAAGCAGGGAAGGATACTAGGCTATTGACTCGCTCACATATAGTCTGATCACATACTCAATAGCAAAAAAATGGTAATATAACATATTAAAATTAATGCCAATGCAACCATGAGATAATGCCAAAATGGACTGCTCTATTTCAGGGCCAATATTAATAGTACATATAGCTGAAAATTAAATATAGGCGGCTAGGTCTATTTCGGAGGACTCCATCATGACACTCTGTGTCGACATTCCTAAACACGAGGCAAACCCTGACAGCTGATGATTAGTTTGCTAGAATTCCGTTCGTGAATAGTTTCGAAAATTCATAAACTTCTTGCGTCAGCATAGTAAGATCGAATAATAGAGATGTATCCAAAAAAGGCAGTTGGATAACTAGCTCTTTTGAAGAAGAATGGTCGGCTCTCCACTTAGCAATAACCTCATCGACAATATAGATAGTCAATCTTTACTTAGAGCCATCAAAAAAAGCTCCCGGCCCGGTACGAGAAGTCTGATGGAGAGTTTAGCATCGAAGAACAGAGAGGTAATCCTACAATGGGTACCTGGCGACGCTGATATTCCCGGTAATGAGTTAGTGGACACGCCGAAAGCTAAGGAGGCAAATAAAGGCAGATTAAACAGACGTCCAATCTCGCTTGATTGCGCGAACTATTATTAGAAGAACCATCACAGACGATCCGCCGACAAGATAACTTACGAAGAAAGTGTATACCTTGAGAACAGCGTCAAGTATCCTGGAAATAGAAAGGACACGATTTGTTAGCTCAACTCAGGAGCGGGCATTGCCCAAAACTGAACGAGTACAAGCACCGACTAGATCCAACCCACAGCCCAGACTGCCCTCATTGCCCCGGTACTCATCAGACGGTTGAACACTGGTTCAATGATTGTCCCAGCACGTTAGCCTTCAAACTCGACATCTTCGGTACTTTTTCCATGCCTCTCTCTAGCATGGAAACCTGCCCTATAGGGAGGCAGGCTTCTCTATTCCAATAGAAACAACAACTACGGGCGGAAGAGATTGAAAAGTATTATACAATAAGTAGTTCCTGCTTCTACGATGAGAATGTAATAACCATTCGTTGCTCCTAATGGAACAAAAGAAGTGAACTTGTAGTTCTATTCGAATCATTTGGACACAAACTGCGCACAAACCTGAAATGTTGCCATTATTACACGAAAACAAAATCTGACTTTGACAAAATGGACAAAATTATCAAATGCTGTAACTAGACGACGTAAAGAAAATATATAAGATGCAGTATTGCTGTTTTTATTAACAATAGAATATTTTAAACTGCAAAGGAGCTCACTCCCAGTCAAGAAAACACAAAAATATATGGTTTGATAATGGAAGCTATAGTAATCAATTCGACGAGCAGCACAACCATGGATTTAGTTGGATACAACAACATAGCCTTTATACCTTCAACTAAAGTCATAACTTACTTTTTTCGAGAAAAATAGCACTGTTGTTTATTATGCTCAAAAGAGAGTGGCAAGAAAACAAAAAGGATGACCGGTTTGTCGTCAGCCGCTTGAGCACGGCGCTCAAGCATACACATGATAAACATGTTGTATCCGTTATTCTCACTTTCTAGCGTATACCGCATCAAGTAGTTTTGCTATCATTTTTATCTATATTATATTTGTACGGTTTATTCTTGTTAGAGTAATTATACACATGTTTTATTAGATTTTAGAATTTATGTAAATAATATTACAACAATTTTCACTATATTATATCATTAATATTATACATTTATTATGTTTGTGATGACGTCATAAGATCAAATGTAATACCTTGTTATAGTACTTAAATAAGCGATTTACTATCTTCAGTACTATTTTTCTATTTTTAGTACCACAACCACCCACTGTTAAACTGGATAGAAAGGGTCAACTGTGCTTGTCGCAGACAAATGCGTTATTATAAAGCAAACCCGATTCCCATATACTATCATAATTCCACATATCCGTTCATAAAGTGTATATGGGTACAGAATTTAATACGAATAGTCAATAAGCAAAATAATTAGCACTACAAATTCAAATTGAGGTGTTTTACACATAACATAATTTTTTAAATAACCAAAAAGTATATAAATTAAAATACTATTTTAATAAAATACATATACATTCTTAAGTTTCAAAATTTTTCTTCAGAAAACGACGAAAACTAATTAAAAGAAAATACATTTTATAGTGAACCTCAAACTCTATTAAAACATATAGTTTATGCACCAACATTTATTTCAATATGGAAAGGAATAATGTACAGCGCTGAAAATGTATTTTGCATCCTACATCGCACTGTTTGTATAATCACCATATAGCTGGGATTAGGAATGACGTATGGATATTGGACGTAAATTGTAGAATAAATATGTCAGCCACATTAATGCATTATTCAAAGAAGAGCAGCACTAAGAAATCTAGAAGTTAATGATACGAAAAAATCCAAGAAAAATCATTCCTCCTCTACAATTGAGTCAGGATGTTATTGTTTGGGATGCATTCAATGTTTGGAAGTTAACAAGTTTTTTGAGTTGTACAAAACAATACAAAATATTCCTTGGGATGTACTATACTGCAAAAAGTTCCAAGACAGTCGTATATTTTATTAATCTATTTGTATTATCACTTAAGATTAAAAAAATGCTTTTCCAACATAATATTTCGGAATTTCTAAGTTACACCAGCTATAATCTATGACGTTATCTTTATTACCAGTAAGTAATAAGATTTACCTAAACGATACCATTAATTTAGATATTGGTTGCTTTGTGATTAATTTTAATTTTGACATCATTATTATTGACGCACTCCACTTTGTTCGATCCATAAGTGCACAATCAATAGATGCACGATCCATAGATGCACAATCAATAGATGCACAATCCATAGATGCACAATCCATAGATGCACAATCCATAGATGCACAATCCATAGATGCACGATCCATAGATGCACAATCCATAGATGCACAATCCATAGATGCACAATCAATAGGGGCACAATCCATAGATGCACAATCAATAGATGCACAATCAATAGGTGCACAATCCATAGATGCACAATCAATAGATGCACGATCCATAGATGCACAATCCATAAATGCACAATCCATAGATGCACAATCAATAGATGCACAATCCATAGGTGCACAATCCATAGATGCACAATCCATAGATGCACAATCCATAGATGCACAATCAATAGATGCACAATCCATAGGTGCACAATCCATAGATGCACAATCAATAGATGCACAATCAATAGATGCACAATCAATAGATGCATTATTAACAATTCATAATTTTCAATAGCAAACCGGGTTGGAAACTTTCATCTCGAAAACAGTTTTAACTATATTATATCATCAATTCATTAAAAATAAAATTAATAAATAAATCAATTTATTATTAGATGATCGAAAATGCAGATGCCAATGAAAATAGCTATATGCAATAGATACGCAAACTGCAATAATGTGAATAACAATGTGTTATTCTTTAATAATAAATAATTATATACATATGGCAATGCAGAATGTAGCCTTTAAAATAAATAAATTAAATTGTGATCCCTGATAAAATAGACAAATGTTATACATACAACGGTTACAGAATGATATTCCTATACATATCGTGTAATCATAAGCTCTTATCAATGCAAAGTACATACAATAATTAGTCAAAAATTGTGTTTACACATTATAATATAAAATATAATAACACTGTAACAATATTTATAAAGCTGTAAAATTATTATTTACACAAGTAATAGATGTCACAGCTGCAGTGTAGAGGTGAACTTTGTTCAAGTTTGTGTAATAAGTCAGATGGGAAAATAACACTTGTGAATTCATCCATATTACAAACACACAGAACTTGTTCAGGTGAAATTCAAATATAACACAATTTTTTTATACAATTACAAATTATTGTTATAAATGAAGAATATAAAAAAATTTAGTTAGTGACAGTTTAATAGTATACTTTGAAATCATTTCGTAATTCGATTAGTGTAGGTACAAACATAAAAAGACAGTGTATCGCATGATATGTTGTTTGTAAGTGTTCAAAACAAACCGTTTTAACATATAATATTATATATATATACATATAAGGAAAAAATAAATCAATTATGAAAACTACAATAGCCCCTTCGCAAAGATATCTTGTATTAAACCAATAAGAGTACAGATTCTAGTTAGAAGGTTGGTGTGTATGAACAAGATTTTAAAATTGAATAATTAGATGCTTCGGAAGATAGGTTTTCACTCAACGAAGTATGGTATTATAAATTACAGAGTTTTAACACCGATTATGTGAAAATGTCAGACAAGGAGTTACCCAGCTTCTCAAACACCGCAGACATAATTAAATATCACATAGAGAGTTCTAGTGCAACTGGGTTATCAAGTATATGAAAATTATAATTTATGACATATAATTTTATTATTGACAGTGACTTTTATTACATCGTCAGTTCTGTTATTTTATTCAACTACGCAAAGTAATTATTAAATTATCATTGAAATAAAATATACAATTAAGACAATAAACAAATCCAATATTCACTAAGAAAAATATCAATACATTAAAATAATAAATTAAAATTCAAGTTATTAACATATATGTAGCAAATTTGTCGATGATTAAAAAAGAGACTTTTAAGGCACAGTAAAAAACAGTCAATGTACAAACAAAACTGAAACGCCACCATTTTAGGAATAATATATAAAAATGAACAAATATTTAGTCAAACTGTTTTCAAAATCAATCGTAAGTGGCATCACCATATCCATTATAGTTGTACGCATAGAATATAGATAGATAGACACGACAATGTAGAGGCAGGCCGGGCTACCCAACAATCACATGACAACCGTTGTGCCAGTGATGGAGGCCATCAGACTGGAGCTTAGGGAGTACCGCGACTCCGACAAGGCAGGCATAGAAGTGATACCACCACAGCTGGTGGTGGATTTCGCCCCCTTGGCGTCGAAGCAGGTCACCATCATCACATGGGACTTTGAGGCGTCAACCCGCTTCTGCAGAACTTCCGTCTCCTTGGACAGGGCCTCCAGAAATCCGGGATCCTCGGGGTCCATTTGTTCCACGACGTACACTGGAACGTTTTGAAAAATAAAGGCGGACTGTTGTAACACGGAGTTTTTTAAGTCCAACAAAATCGATGGGGATTACCACGCTATATTCGAATGCGTAAGGATGCGTTACAACATTAACAACGTTATGAATAGATAAACAAAAAATGTCTGTATAATTCACTTGTTTCTGAGGATTTTAATTAATACAATGTAGTTTTATAAACAGTTTGTACATTTAATAACTCATTCACACCAAAAAAGTATTACCGTTTGAATGTATAAACGGAAAAATTTCCAGATTCTGAGGGATAAATGCTGTCAGGTTACTTTTAGTTTGCCGTTATTTTAGCGTGATTAGATAACAGAAATGCCATTTGATTTGAATTAGTCAGAATCCAGAAACTTTACCGTTAATTATGTTCATCAGAAGTAGTTTTTTCGTTTATTTTTGTTAATTCTTTATCACATTTACCAAGATACAGAGTGCTGTAAGATTTTAATAGAACTTTGAGTGGGGATGAAAGGGTATCGAAGACTCGAAAACTTACAATCAAACCCCCAGGACGCCGGGTCTATCATAAGACGTTCTCGTGTCTCCACTAGTTCTTGTTTGAGCAAATCTTGCTGGGCTAGTAGATCGTAGATCTTTTCATACCGGATCTGACGTACAACATCCTGAAATGTTGAGTTTTGAAATCTTTTTAATATCTCAGTGGTTTTAGATAACTTACAGTCATTTAATAATATATATAAATATAATATACTAATTCTTATTAATTCATATAATTTTAGTCAGGTTCTCATTTATGTAAGTTTTATACTTTGTATATATATTAAAATATTGAAATATTGAGAGTAAAAAAGTTCATAATAAATTAAATATAAATTAATTTCACTGTTTAAGTGGTATTTAAGTTACCATATTTTGACAAATATAGGCATAGCTTGGCTAATTAATTAGTCAAACGTTCTGTATAGAAATGGTTTGAATTGTAAATATAGACAGATAACTTTGAAATATTCAAATAAAAAAAAAATACCAAAAATAATGATAAGAAGCACCTTTTGTATGTTCTAACAAAAATTAAATCAATTTTATATTACAAACTATATAGTTTGCAAATAATAGAATTTTAGCAGACATTTTGAATAATCAAATTTGTGTTAGAAAATTAACCATGACTTAATATTTTATGATTAATTAAAGTATGTCATTCACATTTTATAAGTTGATATAAGTAATAACGTCTTCAACTGTAAAAACATTGGCCTACATAAAGCGCGTCATTCGAACAAATAACCAAGGAAATAGTGGAACAAAAATTGCTTTAAAAAACAGTCAACATTACGATTTTTGAACGACAGTCTTTACAATCTTTACAATCCAGAATTGATCCATAGAGCATCAACACAACAAGTGGAACAGGTGCCTGGCACTCACCATCACAGGATCAGGTCTTCGACTGTGAGGGTGGGGGTGATGGTGAGGGTCATCCACAGCACCGGCAAAGGTGGAGGAGGAGGAGGACTGTGAAGTGAGTCCAGGAGCAGCGGCAGCACCCGCCGACCACACGCGGGGAAAGAGTCGTCGGACGCTGGCGGGGCTTTGTGTCGCCGCCACCGCAGCCTCTTCTAGCTCTGAGGTGCCGATTGACCGCGGTGGAGCTGAGTAGCTGCGACGTGACGAGGACGACGAGGCTACATAAGGGTTGAGGGAAAGTAATTAAAGAAAATTTGAATTAATCTCATTAAAATTCGAAAAAGTAAATCCAACAAAAATTAATTCCATCTAAACTTCATTTCGCTACATATACGTATGAGCACTTTATTCTATACAGATATTATTGTATTCAGAAGACACTAAATATCCTTTTTTTATGCATTATTTGTGCATTTATAGTTATCGATTGCAATATAATATCATGTCCAACTACCGTTTTAACATTGATGCAAAGCGATACGATAATAATTAACAATCCCAAAAATGTCAGCATAAATAAAATTAAATCCAGTAACTATGTTGTGGAAATAACCAAATTAGCCCAGAAACACTCTCAAAGTACAACATTTCTACTTACAGCGCGAGTTGTTCTTAGTCTTGGACGAAGACACCGAGGCAATGAGACTTCTATCAGTAGGCCCAGATACCTGTGTCGATGCTGGTGTAACCGGGAGTGCAGCAGTTCCCCTCTGTCCGCCCGCCGAGAAAGAAGACGAGTTCAAGGCCAGTCCAGCCACTGAACTCTCACTCATTGAGTCGTTGTGCGAAGAGAGTTCACTATCCCGCATCATCGACTCATACCCACTACTGGCATGTCCGCAGCCAGCGGTCCGCGTCGTATGGTGATGATGATACCCGTGACCATGGTGATGGTGCGACGAGGAACACGACGACCGGAGAAGACCACCTCCCTTGCTGCATCCCCCTCCTCCGGGAAGTACCGCGCCCCCACACCCACCGGGGGGGCACATCCCGCTACAGTCGGAGCTCGCCCGTCCGCTACTTGCTGGACCGCAGGCCCTCGGCGGGGTCACCGTGCTGTAAGGCGAGACTAGCGCAGCCACCGCCGTCAACGGAGCTGTTACTGGCAGTTCTGGTGTAGCGCTGGTCGTCGTGGTACTGGTTCCCACGGTATTGCCTCCAACACAGCTGCCGGCGGTGGCGCCGACACTGCTGCTCCGCTTGTGACTTCCGGTGGTGGCGGGACTGTTGTTGCAGTTGGCGACCATCACCAGTTTCGACTTGCCGGGATGAGAGGTCACCGTGGCGAAAACGGGGGGTCTAATCCCCCCCGAAGGAACGGGAGGTGTAGTCTTCTTGCCGGCGGCATCTTTCACCTTCTTCTTACCGAACAGAGGGCTCGAAAGAAAGCTGCTCAAACGACTTTTTGCCTCCTGTAGAAAGAAGTAAACCAGTATTATATAATATCTATAGTTTTAATGCTGATATTAATTAACATAATTATTCTGTTATTTCCTTAATATAAATTTACTAGCTTACACATTTTAAGTCATACTTTTTTCTAGGAACGTCATCATAATCATAAAATAAAGATAATTAACAGCAAAATAACATTAATATCTACAGGGTGTGAGATCCAAAATCCTTTATTACAAAACATCGATGTACAACTTTACTATCAACAAAAAGCTCTGAAGCAAAAATATAATTCTTACCTTGGCCTTTCCATCCTTGAGTTTGCCCTTCTCCTTGCCGAGTTTATCCTTCTTGTCAACCTTACCACCGGTCCCCACACCCTTCTGTTGCTGCTGCTGCTGAGAGGAGGTTCCTGTCGCTCCTGCTGATGCTACTACAGCAGCAGCATTACTGCAACCAACCTCACCGACCACCCCCGGTATAAGAGAGGAGGACCGATGTGAGCCTTGCCGTGAGAGCTTACCCTCACCACTCGAGTGTCCACTGCTTACAGGGGAGCCACTGGAAGAGCGCTGCTTCTTCCCCACTCCCACTCCCAGTGCACTGCGCAGTGAGTGTCCGGTAACTCGTGGACTGGATGACGCAGAAGCCTGAGCAGCCCCCGCTGACGCCGCCGTGGGAATGGAGGACTTCCGGGCGGAACTTGTGCCGGCACTAGTCGAGGTGAATTTTTTGACGTCAACTGAAGGAGGATTATTATCGATGGTGGTATCCTTGCTTGCTGTCGGCTTGGAGCGTGAAAAAAATCCACCACTACCCCGCAACAGGGATCCGGTACGTGGTTTCACGCAGATGTTGGAATCCACCGCCGCAGCAGCAGATGATCCCATTGAGGCGGACCTGTTATGACTGGCCACGGTGAGCTTGGGTGAAGCCGGCAATCGACGTCCACCTGGAGCAGCCATCTCGTGATTGAGATGCGGATTGGAAGCTCCATCAGGCCGTCGACATGATGGCGACCGGGAGCCGTGAGATTCTGGTGTGGGTATTCGCGAGCACAGACTCGGCCGATCATGAGCTGCAGAGATGATTGGGGCGGCATGGGCAGCTGGGGCGGCAGCAGAGTACCAGACACGTTGCATCTCGGTCTCGTGCTCCGAGCCGACGGAATTGGGTGGCACAGACCGGCCGCGACGATCGTGATGACTCTCACTGCTGCTGGCACTGCGTCCACCGGGGAAGTTGATAGGCTCCGAGGGGGCTGGTTGGGGAGCCACTGCCGTACCCGAGTCGTAGTGGTGCTGGTACTGCTGAGTTTTCCGATCCAGCGAGCCACCAACATGATGATGATGACCAGCTTGCTGCTGGTGCTGGTGTTGCTGCTGATAAGGCACACGATACTGTGAGAACCGGTGGTGGTGTCGGTGATGACCACTGCTCCTCGCATTTTTCTCCTCCACCTCTTCCTCGGGGGTGGTGCGAGTCTCATCGTTGACGGACTGGATCCACTGGGCCACACGGGCAAGACTACTGACGGCAGACTGATTGGCGGGCGGCGCGGGGGGGTCAACCACCACCCCTACAGTATCACGTGACTTGCTGCTCGTGTTCCGATGGTGTCTGCGTGCTCCGGCAGAACTGGAAGGGTCGGTGGTGCCCATGTGGTGCCTGGGAGTGGATCGGGCTGTCTCTGTCGCAGCCCCGCCCCCACTGGTGTTGCCAGCTGGCAGGTGGTGTAGTGGGTGCGTTGTGGGATGTCCCGGGGAGCTGTGGGTACTCGTTGTTAGAGGGTGCTGCTGACGGGTGAGCGGTTTCTGCAAACAAAGGAGGCGTTTATAAATAAAAATAATATTACAATTTTATACACGTTTATTGTTTTTAATTTGCTTTTCTATTAAATTATTTGGTACTGGTGTAGCCTGTTATCAAAAAAAGATTAACAATAAAATAATATTGCTTAATAAATGTATAACATAAGACTGCATTATTATAATAATAGAATCAAATGTATACTAAATTTTAGAGACCAAAATTCACCTATTTAATATGATATGCAAATTTACAACAAGGTCAATGTACAGTCGTAAATAGAAAACCTAGTAAACAAATCGTATATATCATATAATCGGTGGCGGATACTGTAATTCCGTAGGCGGTGTTCAAAAAGTTATTTTGATGACAAAAAAAGTTTGGTGAAGTTTGACATTAAGGGTGGGCACCATCATAGCCACCTGAGGGAAGCGAAATACTACTGAGGAGGGGTACATTAATGTTGTTTATTCCAGGGAACCCCCCCTGGATACACCCTGATGATAATGTAATGTACAAAATGAAGTATCGGTAATATGATTTCATGATTTTATAATGTTTTGGCACTTCTTTTTAGACAATAGTGTTAATGAGATAAACTGACTGTCAACGTTTTCCGAAATTGATAAAACATCCTTAAAATACCGCAGAAATGTCAATGGAAACCAACAAACACTTGTATACTATAAAGTCCCGCGAACCACACGCGTACCGTGAACTACAGACACATAACAAGAAACAGTATCGCCTTACTTCCTTCTCGTCAGCATCATCGCCGAGAACAGCCGTTGTCGCCAGGAGACTATGCTTCTCCACCCAATCACGCACAAAGTGTTTCACCCGTGGCAACTGATGATGGCCCGCCGAGTTGGTCGCCGTGGTAGCCGTGGTCGTGGTGGTGGTGGTACTGGCCACCGCCGTGCCACTGCCAATCAGCTGTCCAGCCGGTTGAGGAGGGGGGGTGGGCGATGACCCATCCAGCGATGTGGGCAGCTGAGGTGCAGCGGAGGATGCCGTCGTCTCCCCGCTTGTCTGCGCCTCCACCGAGTTGAGCGAGGTACTGCCGGACCGAGCTCCTGTTTGCACCACGACGACGGTGGCAAGGGAGGTGTGAGGGTGAGGAGCGGCGGGGGGGCCAAAGGTGTTAGCCAGGGCGGAGGCAATGCCGGCACTTGTTGAATCCTCGTTCATGAGCAGGTTGGCGGAGCCTAAAATAAAATAATAATTAATAAGAAAAATGTGTTAAGAAAAACATTAATTAAATAAAAAATATAAATTATACGTGTTCTAATGATTTACATTATACGACGGAATACTGTAAAATTATGTAAAAATGTTATAAAATTTTAAAATACCGTAAATATAAAATTCACTATGTACGATTTTTTAAATTTTATAAATAATAATATATAATTGTACTCTAACTACTTAGGGTTACAACGCGTTTTTCAGGATGAATTTGTAAGATTTTTTAAGGTTTTTTAAAGACTCTTTTGAAAAAATTTAAAGATTTCGCAAAACAGAATATAATATGATACTAAAATATAGTTATACTATACTTTTTAAATAAATGGCCTTCTCCTTTCCTTAAGGGCCACTAACAATTGCAATTATTATTATCCAACCAAAGTTAAGACTGGTTTATACTTTAATTTAAAACAAAGCTTTCCGACATGCGTCGAAAGATTAATTTTTTCGACTATTTACGAAAGGTTAGAATTAATAAATATTCAACTCAAGAAAAGCCCTATTAATTAGATATTCTCTTTTTTCCATGACTGTTACAGGTTTTTCAATAACCTGCTACATACTGTACACTATAGTAGCATAACATTACTAGGTAATCAAATATTCCGAATATAGTATGTCGCATACAAAAATATCAAATTCAGGTGCCACACACTAAAATCCCTCCTTGGCTTCCACGAGGAGTGGTCCTACCTAGATTATCGGGTCGAACTTATCACAACGACAACAACAAGACTCACCCATAGTTCCGCAAAGACTCGTATCAAGCGTGGGAGTGCCGGAGGCCGCCAGAAGCGGTGGCGGCTCAATCGAGTCCAGCACATCGTTGGTCAGTCGGTCCTCGTCCTCATCGTCGTCGTCATGGAGGCCACCGTGCAGCTCCCGTTCGCTGTCATTGGGAGTGGTGTCGACCTCCTCAGTGCGCTCGCTGATGTCGGACAACACCCGGTTGTTCTTCCGGTCCAGGGTAGAGTAGGTGCTCGTCGTGGGGCTGGATTCGCTCTCGTAGGGCTCTTCTGACTGTGTCTCCTAGAGTTACAGAGATGGAACAGTAGATTGTTTATTTTACTTTAAATGTAGTAATTGAAAAGTTGGTGGGTTTTTTTTGCATTATTAAAACCTTTAAAATTGTCATATTTAATATATATATATATATTGTTTAAAAATATAAACAATGAATCAGTAATAATAAATATCAATTGTGACTCAATTTTACAATATGAATGAATAGTTTCAGAAAATGTTGGCGTAAAAAATGAAAAATAAGAAAACTGATTGATTACATTTTTTGAAAATATTTAAATTGATCAATGTTACAGTGAATGATGTTGACCCCCCAATCGTAAACTCACTTTGTCCATTGTGACCGGCCTAGCAGCCGAGAGTGAATCCTGCGAGGTTGACGATACCACCGTGGACGACGACTGGAGCTGAGACGAAGGCAGAACAGAGGCCGGGAACTGATGACTTCGATTGGCCTGTGAAGACGAGTTCCCTCTCATCGCTGTCGAGTCGCCAGCAGTCAACGCGGACAACGACTGAGCATCGACCAAGGGGCCCGGTACTCCGGAGGCTGAGAAGGAGTAGAGCGGCGGCGGCAGATTGGAGGAGAGGGGAGCGACGAGGGCAGATGTCGGTAGATGCTGCTGTTGTTCTGTTGACGTGCTGCTGATCTGATCCGTCTGGCCACTACAGCTGGCGGCCAATTCCGCATCAGCCATGCTGGGGTCATATTCAGCATAGACCGCCCGGGGGCCGTCCACCCACTGCTCCTTCTGGGTGCTCAGGGTCTCGATGGCGTTCTTGACGGACGCCCGGGGCCAGGCGAGAGCATTGGTGCGTGGGGTCGCCTTCTTA
>JAUZND010000047.1:0-12475 GCA_034780555.1 Coelogynopora nodosa | reverse complement strand
AATTAATTCCCCCCCCCCCCCCCCCCCCCCCCCAAATACAATAGATTAAATGATAAACTCTCATATGATACCAATGACATGCATTTATATGCATTCTAGTTGTTAAAACCCAAAAATGTTTAGCACTACATACCGATTTTATAAGCTATGCTTAATGTGCAGTCATATCATCATGGAGATTGCTATTTAGAATTTTTTTCTCTAAAAATGATGAAGTGTTCTCAGGTCTGTTGTGTATGGGGACATTAGTTTATCAACTAGTTCACTAACTCAGTCAATGAAATATTTGGTAGTCACCTCATGTGTGATTATTACTCAAAGATCTAATAATATTTCTATTATGTTAGTATTAAATTAAAATATAATTCAAAAATTCTGAGTATTTTTGAAGTTTTTCATACCAAACTAACTCATTAAGGGTTGCTAACTCTCGACTGGCACAACTGCTAGCCAGGAATGGGGGAGTTTAATTATATAGGCTCGAACCTGTTACAAAACAGCACCCTTGGCATCCACAAATTAGCATCTTAACCACTTGGCCATACCCAAGAATTCTATAAAAATGCAACATTAATGTTATTTTCATATTCTGAAATGATTTTATGAGTAATGTAATATGAAACAAGGGCTTTAATTATGACTGTTTTCTCTTATGTGCATTTATTTTCTCTTGCTTCTGATATGTAATTATCTAACAAATTGTCAGCTTTCAGTTTTAAACCTATTAATGGGGTCAAATGTTTACTTTTACATAGCTATTTGATAATCTGATTTATAAAAAAATATATGTATATATGTATAAAATAATATCATTGAGCAAAATGAACATCTATGTATTCTATATTATGTATATTATAGCCTATGTTTTAGGAATTGCCAAGTGAGCTACACTATAAAAGCATCATTTGAGAATAAAAAGAAAATGTTAATAAAATGTAATAGTTTTTCTAAATTTCTCAGACATTAAATAACAAAAAATACTTATATTTTTTTTTAATTTTGGGGACATTTTTATTCATTATATTTTACAAAAGCTCTCATTAAACATATTCATATTTTTGTCTTTATTTTTAGATAATGGAAGATCAATCAATCTCAGCTTATGAGTCTGCTATAAAATATATTGAAGAATATTTGCAAAAAGATAGACAATATAAAGATTTAAGTGAGCTGTTGAATGTTAAGTCATCAGGTAAGTACAACTTTTAACTAATATTTGAAACAGTTTATAGGTTTCAATCAAATACATGCATTTTATATAGTTAAACTGTTATTTTGAATAAATCTGCAGCCACACAATTTACACATCATCTACTTCAGCATCTATCACATTGCTAATTTTAAGTTTTGTTTTTTACATAAAATATGTTTGTTAATCAAAGCCTTCATATAATCATTATTTTTTATTTACATTAAATATATATCACAACTAACAAGAAAATCTGTTTTGTATGTTGTTTTGCTTTACCTATAATGCTTAATTGACAAATAATCTTTTAGCCTTAGTTGTTCAGTATTTTCCTTCCTGACACTGCAACCTATTTGTTAGTTCACCAAGACTATAATTAACTACAACTGCTAATTGGTTAAATCGGATAATTTATAGGCCAATGCAGCTACTTTAACACAATTTTATACCTAAATTGCAGCCCGAAGTCTTGACCTTATTTTTACTATAGAGAGGTATTTCAAGATATGGCAATATTATATTGCAATATAAAATGTTAAAGTATGTTTTTTGCTGGTGTGAGTGACTCTTTCAAATTATTCAAATTTTTTATAATAATTATTAAAATAAATAATGTATAATTAACCCACCACAAAGGTTTTGACAGTTGGCAGATTTAAATCAACATTTATAAAATGTCATTAAATTTCATAACTTCATCTATTGCTTATTTTATTGTCTTTTAATATACTTACATATTTTGTTCATATCTCACGACTTGAATGACTATATTTAGTTATTTTTGTCATTATGTGAGAATACTTTATTATTTCATTTAGTCATCATTAAGTGTTGTGGAAATGGCATAAGATTTTATCTGTGAATTAAAGTAAACCTCATTGAATATATTTTTAAACATGATAAATATAAGTTTTATACTATTTAAAATAATGATTCAAAAGGAAATAATCGTTACAGAAACAAATGTAATTATTTGATATTTATTTTTGCCAATTTTTTGTTTCTACAAAAACATAGCATTTATTAGACAGCTTTTATTGTTTTTTAAAAATTAATTAAACATTTATACATTACAACTACTATTTTATATGGTTGATGATTAAATAATATGTTTTAATATTGATATCCCACAAAGCTTTAAAAATTTGACAACATAAGCTAATTATATTTAACAAGTCTTAAAAAATGTAATTGTAAATCACTTAAATGTGTAACCCCCCCACTCCTTAGCCCTCCTACGAAGCACTTACCTGTTTAACTATTAAAGAACACGAAAACATAAACATACGTCTTTCATATACAGTAGATACACCGAAGTTAATGCATCTCCACTGTTCAGGTCCCCCCAGTGTGAGTGGTCTGAGTGAGGTCGACTACCCGACAACTCCGGAACATGTCGGCGGTGAACTGAGCATTGTGAGGACCTCTCCGTTGCCCAATGAACTGCTCGACAAGTTCACTCGTGAGTTATGCTATCTTTACCCTAATTGTGGACTCAATCAATATTGTATAATCAATACTGTAGGCTATAATGTAGTCTTTCCTTCATTTTTAAACTGAATCACAAGATAAAGGAATTTGAATTGAATTGTTTGACCAGCTCCCTTTCGTAACTAAATAATTTGGTAGAGAGTATCAATTAATTTTTGATGACAATTTAATAATTATAATATTATTTCATAGAGCTATTTGTTCATCTAACACGTAATAATTATGATAATAATGAGAGGAAAAGTACGAAATCGTTTCTGATAAATATTTTAAATAAATAATTTTCAATGAAATTTTGGTAATTATTAGTTATTATTAGATATTATTATTTATATATCATTACTTAGGTAATGTTGACCATTGTTAAAGAATTAAAAAATATATGTTTAATTCGTTTAGTAAAAAATTCTAATCTATTTATCTATATTACAATGAAGCTCTATGAATCTTACAATTTTCTTAAATCATTTATTATAGAATAGTATCTCGCCAAAGCACATTATGCGGATTAAATTGTTGTGCATTGTGGTGTTCTGTGTTGATAATCAATATTTTTAGCCATTACATACTTATAAAAATGTTTTGCACATAACAATTTAATTTTTTCCATACTATTATTTATATCAAACTGAAATCAATTTATTCAAAATAACCGTCTTTTCGTATGATTCACAGAGATGCAGCGCAACTGCTTGATGGGTCTATTCCCTGAAGGTCGTCGAGTGTGGCTCACTATTGACAACGAAATCTTCGTCTGGAATTATGACGATGGGTGGGTGCATTGATTCCTGATTGATCCCCTAACTCACCAATTTTCCACCCAGGTTCAGGGATGTGATTTCTCCACAAGTCTGGGAGAAACTAGTTGATTATGTGCATGTTGTTGTCATAATATAGTATTTAATAATGCATTATTTTATCACTTTATCGTTTAATATTGTTATTTATTTTATTCCTATAAATCTTCCCTGCCATCTCAATTTGAAGTTCCCCTCTCTCAAATAGTTAATTTGAAATAAATAGTGTCACCATGGTGATCCTAGGATTTGTGATTGATAGTTTAGATCATTTTTGCAACAATACAGTTTTTTTATTCCCTGCTCCTTTGCTGCCACCTTTTTTGGATATCATGGAGCCTCTATTACTTGTTCGGTTTTTTTTCACGGTTAAAATCACATCTCTGAATTCCACTCTTGTTAATGTTTCAATACCGTGGTTGTCGGTAGATATGTATAATGTGTACCGAATGCTCAGTCGACGAGGTTACACCTACACACGGTTGTATCGTGTTTTAGCTATTATTACCAATGTTTTGTAATAGTGGCTCTTGTGTTTACATAGTGTGAACATAATGTCGAGTATAAGATCCATTCTTAGTTCTGCTTTCAGTCGATCTACTACATCTGTTTTAGCGTCAACATTGTCTGTTAGTTTATAGTCAAATAGGGAAACACTCAACTGTTATTATTAATGATATTATCTTTATATATTAAAAATATGTGTATGTCAACGTTTTTAAATAGATATTTTTGGGCACGAAATAATTACCATAAAAAACAATGAAATAATTTCTTTTCTCTTTTTCAGAACTGATCTGGCCTACTATGACGGTTTGAATGACACCATCATCTGTGTTGGGTTTGTGAGGCCAAAACCAGGTAGACTTTCTCAAACAATAAATCAATTATTGGCATACGTTAAGATAACCGCTCGAATTAGAAAACTGTTTCCAAAAAACAAATGTTACAAAATTGTTTACACCAGTGGATATTGTAGGAATTCCTAACCAAACGATGAGCAGCTAAGAAATTAAACTTATTTTCCTGATCGGCACTTTGGATAGATAAGATAGTTCCCTGTGAATAATATGATTTTCTTAATTCTAGAATTTGTGCATTCGTTAAAATTGCATTAACTTCACAAATGTCCTTACGATTAGCATTAAGTTCAACCATGATGGAAAACTAATTTGAATTGCGCTCACATAATATTATGGCAAATAATAATTTAGCGAAATATAAACAAAACATTTTGTAAACATTACATAAAGTTTTTTAGCAATCGATTTCTATTCCGAGCGGTAATCTTAACGTATGCCCAATTAGTATTTGATTGCTAAAAACAGTTAATATCCCATTTCACACTCTCGCTTGCCTTGGTGGGGATTCAGTTGATGGTAGAAAAATATAGTAACCTTGCATTGATTTCCGATAGCTAAACACAGTCGAGCCAATTTTATTTTAATGCTTTGGGATAATATATCAATATATCAGTATCTAGAAAGCAAAATTTAAAATAAAACTTTTTGGTTATTTTAATTTGACACATTACATAATATATGTTATGTATTATCCAAATATTTATTGCAATTCGTGTTGAATAACAAATTATCTATCTTGATAAATGTCAACTTAGTACAGAAAATAGGCTTCTTTCCATTAACGTAAGCCAATCGAAAAACGTTAAAATAACTCTTTCTTGTCAAACTGGACACCCTCTAGATGACTAAAATCCCCATTCACTCACTTTGATTCAAAATCTTCAATTTCATTGATTAATATTGATATAGCCTACTTGCGAAAAAATTTAATCGGTTTGAATCCTAACCAAGCTAATCGATATTGATATTGGAAACAGCTTACACAAGTAATTCCAATCAAAAGCAACCCTAACTTCCAGGTGTCCTCCATCGCGACATCCACTATCTCCTCTGTCTGGCCACTCCAGTGGAACTCTTGTTGCTAGGGGTGACCCTCGTGGGCCAGGGTCCCAGCCCCTGTGACAGCTCCACCATGCAACTCCTGCCTGACCCACTGTTCACGGTTGCTACTGACAATCAGACTGTGTGCTGCATTGAGGGCACTCCGGAGGGCCGGTAGGTTCCCCCCCCCCCCCCACATAGTTTGAGTTAGATGATATTATGTAGTGAGAGAGAGAGAGACAGTCTTTTCCTACAATCGGGAGGAAGCTGAACTCATAGAAAGAGTTGTTAATATTGTGTAAATTGTATTGATTAATTTAATCCAATTATATTTATAATTCTGAATAAAGGTGTTTATATTTCTGTTATTGTGAAACTTATCTAAATGTATACTGTATAATTATACTAATGTTTCTATGTAAATTGCTTTTTTGATGATTAATTTGTTTGGTGATTTTAATATGTACTACTTGCAATCCAGTCGTCGGTAGTGACTAGGATACTTGATGAGAGCTGAATAGCTCGAAACTTGTAATGTTCTGGCTCTGCGTTTTCAAATATTAATAATCTTACGGAAAAGTTAAATAAACCAAAATGTAATTAGTATTTTTAATTTAACGGAAAATGCTTTAAAAGATCTATTTATAAAACAATCCATACAATGATGATTGCTGCCTGGATCAATAAACCATTAATCAATTACGTATAATTATTTATTTAAATTAAGCACATTGTTTAAAAATCAATTCCTTTTAGCTTACATTATATAACTAATTGTTTACACAGCTTTGATTTCAGTGAACGTTAACATTTCAAGTCGGATTTATCGTATGTTACGAATATACTTTGCAGTTCAATCATGATATAACCAATGTATTTCAAACTACCGACAATTCTAGTGGCCGTATATTGCCCTGGAATTTTAGTTCGCAATGAATTCACAGTGAATACAGGCCTCCCACAAAACAGTTAATTTAATTTTATCGTTTTTGAAAAGGTAAACATCGTAATATAAACAAATGAAACGTAATAGTAAATGTATAGGGTTCAATCTTAATGAGTATTTTCAATATAGTTTTAGTGTACAGCGCTGGTAAGTCATTGTTTTGGTCGTTTAAACTGTTACGTCATGCCTGGGATGCTAGTTATCTCTGTAGCTATATTTAACATGAAATCGTAAAACCGAAAAACGTGTGCATGAGTGTACTTTTATTTCCGACATACATCTATTATTGTTCTCGTTCCCACGGCCGGCCAGCATTCTGCTGGGTACCCGCAACGGGAGTGTCCTGGAGATGATCTATGGGGAGAAGAGTGGCTGGTTCTCACTTGGGTTCTCCTCCACAAAGTCCTGTTCCCTGATCAACCACTCCAGTTCCGCTCTGTCCATTTTGCTGCCGAGCATTCTCACACTGGGAATGAGGGAGGAGGGTACGTAAACTAACAGGCAACCCTGGTATTGCTTTTATATTGATATCGCTTGTATACTACTGTTTTGGAGTGTTAAATAGTAGTATACAAAGTTATTTGCGCATCTTGTTCACTGAACGCGAAAACCTGCTAAGTATAATTTTGCATAATGATCGTTTAAAAGACGCTACTAAAAATAGAAAAAATATCGCATAAAAATTCGAATAAGTGTGTTTCTCAGTTTACTTTGATTCTACTGTCTGTTATCCTATAGTATTTATATACATAACACTGATGAAGCCGTAATTGCGAAACGTCGGATTCATTCCCTAATAATAAAACTGTTTCCGAAAAAGTTTTTCCATCTGTTTTTTAATATTGTATTTTCCGAATACAATACAATTTTCTGAATTGCTACCTCTAGACGTATGTCTCATGCTGGAAAGAAATTAGTATTTTTAGAAGTTTGTATTTTTAGGTATAAAACTGGGAAAACAATGCCTGCGCTCTTTTCACTTAGTGCATTTCTATATTTTGTCCCAAATTTATATTTTCTAGTGGTTTATTTAACATGTAAATATATATGACTGAACTTAATTTATATAATATTAATACCAATTTATTGCACGTTGTTAATCTTCTATCGTTAAATAGTGATCGTTAACGAAAGTACTTCAGGATTCTCATGAAATACGTTAATTTTTTGTACAACTTCATTATCTTTCTTGTGAGTTAGTAGACTTTTATTCTAATTTTAAATATTAAGCTCATTTCAATTTGATTCTGATTTTATCCAGAGGTGGCAAAACTAGAAATCATTTCATTTTAAACACAAATTATATTGATAATGTGATTAGTGTTATAATATTATTATGTAATATATGTATATGATTTTCTATTTATATTTTAATTACAGTAATCTCTGGAAAGTTAAGAATTTTGATCAATCTTGAGAAGTATTCTCCGATTGATTTTAAAATCCCGTTTAAACTTTCAAACTCATTTTTGCTCTTAAACACCGCTAATCTCCTCCACTAAATTGTTAATTCACCTTTACACTAGTATATTTCAACCATTTAAACCCCACTATTAAATCATATTCTAGTAACACAATATTAAAAAATGATATCTACAAAATTTATACTAATTTTTTTTTTTATAAACCTCGCTATAATCTTCTCAACTATGTTATTTGTGGCAAATTATTATATTTTCAATATTTAACGTACCACACACGCATGTGTTTGCTTGTGAACACTCCATACTTGACCTCCACTGCACTGTCACTTGCTGGCAGAATAGCGATGTATTGGTATATGATTGGGAATTCTTCATCACGGGTCTTATTACCTCCTCCACCAGCTCTTCGTCCTGTATGTTAGCTTTTCTGCCATGTTGGATATCTCTCCCATGAGAAGTCCTACGTGATGGACCTTTCAGTGTATTGTCACTAGAAGGTGAACATAAAAATGCCACTCACTCAAATCCCTCTTTCGCTTCCTCGAGGAGCGCTAGAATCATATAATCCTTCCGTAGAATCCTATAAAATCCTACCATAGAATCCCATAGAATCCTCACATAGAATCCCATAAAATCCTATAGAATCCCATAGAATCCTATAGAATCCTACCATAGAATCCCATAAAATCCTATAGAATCCCATAGAATCCTACCATAGAATCCCATAAAATCCTATAGAATCCCATAGAATCCCATGAAATCCCACAGAATCCTATAGAATCCCATGAAATCCCACATAATCCTCACATAGAATCCTATAGAATCCTAATGTTCCCTTTCATCAGGCCCTGTTCTGTGTCTGGTGTCGGTTATCTAAAAACTACCTCGGTATTCTACTAAACTTCCAGACTCTGCTTATACACTGTTAAGTTAGTTAGTTACTTATGTATGCTCTCCCCTCCTCCCCTCTGCAGACAGCCTGGTCCAGCTCTGCATCGACCCAGGTCGCCAGTTAGTCTACACCCGCTCGGAGCACTCCAACCTCTCGGTCTACTGTCTGGGTGACGTCACTTCTGGGCCCCCCTCCTCCTCCCTGCGGCGAGTGGCCAGTTTGTCGGAGTCGAGTCTGATCTCGAGGGCTGCAGCCAGCGCCAGATCGGTGGACAGGAGCCAGCTCGGCTGTGTGGTCCACTTGGTGGCCCTCCCAGCCTCTTCGGGGCCGCTGCAGGTCAGTCGCGCGCGAGATTGGCGCGGATTTGTTTACTGGAAATCCTGTATAGTCCTGGAATTTCAAAACACTCCTGGAAATTGCTGGAAAAGTCGCGGAATTTATTCATTTAGGCAATAATCATAAAAAAAACTTTTTCAACGATGTGTTAGTAACATTTAAAAAAATGTATTTTCAGACTGTTTATATTAAAGAATAAATAAAATAGGGTGAAACACTGGACAAAACAATATATTTTTAAATTGTTCTATATTATTCTTCTCCACATTAAAGTATTTTAATGTCTTCTGTGTTGTTCGTTGTGTTTCTCTCCTGTTAATACATTATCCTGCAAAGATCGAAAATAGTCCTGTAATTTTGTGACGAAAATCGTGTGACTGCCCTGTATTTAGTCAATCTGCTTTGTTGGTTGTATGTCGATTTGTGACTGTGATTTGTGCTGTTATTATTATCCGAAACAGGTAAATGCCATGGCGAAATTTATATTAAAAATAGCTGTTTTAGCTATGTATCGATTTTTTAAATTAGTACCAATTTTTTTTAAACTTCTATTTTTCAACTAAATTTAACAGAAAAAGTATCTTTGCAGTAACTTTAATTTTTTTTAAACAATACTATAATATGTGGATTAGATTAGAAGTCGCAAACAAACTTTTTATATTTTAAAACTGTTATTCTTAAATTTTAACCTAAAACACAGCTGTACAATTATTGATCGTAGTACAAAGGATGACATTATTGATTTTGAACGACAAAACCACTCTTTATAATATATTACGTCCAAGTATCGATGCATTTACAGTCTTCAATTACAAATTAGTAGATGTGTAGTTTTGTCCCCTCCTCTTCCCCTGATGCTGCCGTCAATATTTATCTAAGTATGATATTTATAAGTAAATAGTCGTAATATTATAACCGTATTAATTCGTCTATAATAAATATTCCCTAACGATGGTCCGCCTCTGCCTTCTGTGTGTACCTTCAACCTGCAGATGATGGCTGTCAACCAGGCTGGCATCAGGTTCTACTTCTCTGCTGGACTCCACCTGGTGCACGTGCGGGTGCCGCCCCCCAATGCCGGCATTCCCAGGATTGGACAAGTGAGGTAGGTCGGTGCCAGCGAGACTTCATTATTTATTATTATTATCAGATCTAGTCTATACTGTCGTATTCTATTATTGGTACTATTATAGAATTTCCATTATTTTGTGTGTGATAAATTATGCAAAATTACAAAACGGAACGTTTACCTTGTGAGGTAAACGTACTTAAACCTCCTCTTAGCGCGCGCATGACACCTTACCAATCAATAATTGTTTATTCAATCTAGCGGGAGAGGGTAATTACATTGACCCACCAACATTTAACCTACATCGTCATGTTATTTTTATAATCTCCATCAAATTAGCTGGGTAGCCCTAAAGTTTGCTGTGTTTTTATGGTGACTTTAAATATCTGTTTTGATCTTTAATCACTTCAGACATACGCGTGGTTAGTTTAAATTGTCTAATTTAATTTAATTGATTTGGAAATCAAAATGCTTTAGGTTAGGAGCAAAGCCTAATCTGAGTAAAAACTGCTTTTAGCATATTTTTCATAATTAATGACGTCATAAATAGCTATAAAATGATATTGTATGTTGTCGTGAGCGATCAATGAAAATGTCAGCATAAAAAGTTTTAATAATTTTACATACCTGTAGTCACCATTTTAAAATAATGTATAGAAAAACTTATTTTTGGCTCATTTTAAGTCACATTTCACGCTAGCAAGTTCTTCAGTGTATTCTACTAAACATTATAGGGTCCAAAGTTAAATTAATAATTAGGTAAGTAGTGAAAATTTCAGAATGAGAACCTCAGTAAATGAGAACCCCCCCCCCCATTGATCCCTCTTGACCCCTTCCTTGACCTCTCTGATCCCCTTAACCCCCCTTGATCCCCCTTGATCCCTCTTTAACCCCCCACCCCTCCCCTTGATCCCTCTTGACCCCCCCCCTTGATCCCCTTTGACTCTCCTTGATCCCTCTTGACCCCTTACTTGATCCCCCCTAACCCCCCTTGATACCCCCTAACCCCCCTTGACCCCCTTTGACTCCCCCCGTGACCCCCTCCAGACTGGCAGCAGAGAGTCGAGGCACCGTGGTGCTGGTGTCCAGTCGCGGGGAGGACACCGACGTCCTCTATACCCTCTCGCCGGACCCCTTCCCCTGGAGTGGTCATCTGGCCGAGTCCTGCTTTGTGGCCTGGCCGCCCGGCCGTGCTTGGGTGCTGTTGCCCGTGCTTGCCGCCTCTGACAACCCCCACCAGCCATCGCCGCTGCATTTGCCGGCTGCTCCTCACTCCTCCAGCGGCGGCGGTGGCGGCAAGAGGAGTGACCGGGGACCGCCGCCCCTCGTGATCACGCAGCATGTCGATCCTGTGCGCCGCTTTCTGCTAGTCTCGGCTGAAGGTTGGTCCTTGTCTTTCTGTTCAGTCTCGTGATTCAGAGGCGGGCGGTGCTTTTGTTGCATTTTACGGTATCTGAGTTTTACACGCGCTTGCTTTATTGTATTGATTACACCTGGTCGGGTCCCTACCTCGGTAGTTCTCTGTAAATTTACCTGATTTAATTTGGCGAATGGTTTTTTTATGTAAATAATTGTTTGTATTAATAAAATATTTACTAAAATTTTTCAAATTAGTAAAGGTTATGGCATTTTGTAAATTGTTTAAAATGCAAAAATAAACTCTCTTTTGTTACTTACATTAGTGTGTACACAAATATACTTATATATTGTTTATATCGCGTGATTGCAAAATTAATTAGTATTTTTCTTTAGTGTGCCGAATAATATTATCGAAAGGGAAGATTACTGAAATTATTTTTTAAAATTAAAAATGCAATTCTGTCGTCACGTTTCCGGAAATATATTTGTGCTGTTGCTCAACTCGTTTACTATAATTACTACATTTGCAATCTTTTGCGGTTTCCTTAATATCTATAAACTGCAAAATATCGCACTACTTACTTACACTATTCTATTTCTATGTTAATAATATGAACTTTTGTTATATCTTATTGATTATATTATATTGCTACGATTCTAATTTTTCTAGATTCCAAGCCTTAATATTGTTGATAGGTTGCAAATAATAAATTGTTGCTATGTTACAAATAATAAATAGTTATTGTTGCTAGGTTACAAATAATAAATATTTATTGTTGCTAGGTTACAAATAATAAATGGTTATTGTTGCTAGGTTACAAATAATAAATGTTTACTGTTGCTAGTGTCGTATTTTAATATATATATAAATACTGATGGCGTTAGCCCTCTTTTATTTGGCTTCTAGGAAATCGTCGGGTACATAACATACTGCACTGACGTAAGTCGATTTTTTACGAAAATGACATTTTGTGATTAAACAACTGATATGTATGGTATCTATACTATGCCAGAATATTACGTCTGAAATCAAAACAGATTTAGAGTTATAAGAGATTATTAGTTTGA
>JAUZND010000046.1:0-14442 GCA_034780555.1 Coelogynopora nodosa | reverse complement strand
GCTGAGCAGTTCTAACCTCGAGGATTGGATGTACTTTGCACTCATCTCGAGTTGAAGCCAATAGTTGAGTTACTGTGAAATCGATCAGCGGAGTAGCAGCATCGAAAAAGTCAATGGGTGGCATGTTTTCAACCTCTGGAATGAACCATGTGTATTGCGTCCTCCCCTTTCGGCTGCGTTGTGGCACTCTCCTGCAAATGAAGTTGCATACTTCCTCCGCAATAATAGGTAGCCTATCAGGATACCAGGTTCTTCTATGCATTTTCAACATTTCGATCCAAAATAATATTTGAATTGCATTGTCCACATTTAAATATGTTTATAGACTAAGTTGTACCTGTAGTGGTTGCCATTTGTCGAGATGAGCAAGGGAGTTGACCATCGTTAATGATATTACTTGTGTAGTTCGATGTCGCTGTATCTTCCGAAACCAAATCAATAACTATATTTGTAGTTTCGGGCACATATTTGGTAATATTTTCACTTGCATCATGCAATATTTCGTCAGATAGATCAATCACATCGCTTGATACTAATGTAGTCGGATCAGGATAGAGACTTATCCATGGTCGATATATTAAATGTGGCTCAGGTTCTGCCTTGACTTTAGCAGGGGTATCGATCACATCAACTGAGGCAGTATTGGCATGTTCTGGAAATATAGTTGACCATAATTCTGACTCAGAATCCACCTGATCAGGCCGTGGGTAGAGGCATGAAAACAATCTATCGATCAAATGTGACTCAGGTTCTGCGTTGAGAGAAGGATCAGTAACATCATTTGATGCTGTAATGAGGCGTGACCAAAATTCCGACTCAGACTCCATCTGATCGGGTTGAAGTGAGTTATTTCTACTAAGTCCCGCTCAAACTAAGCAAACGTACTATCCTGATCATAAATAGGAGAATGAATTGACAGAATAGGCGGTGACGGAGGTAGCGTTGACAACATTGGTTGTGTAGACGAAGTTGGTTGCGTTGATATTGGCACTGTTGTTGTTGTTGGAACATTGTACCAACCTGCTCCGGGATAATATTTCATCTTCCTGATGAATTCTTCCTCGCTCATCTCCTCCTTCTCCACGTCCGAAACCTCAGTGGTGGCATCTTCTTCGCTTGAAATGTCAGATATACATCCAAATATAGAATTCATGATTTAAATTAAGACACGAACCGAGTTAGTAAAATAAAATTTAAAGTTGTATATAATTGTAAAATAAGTAGTAATAGCAGCAAAGTAGCATTAACACAAATACGACCGTTCACGGTAAGAGCTCATAACAGAATGAATTTCAGTTGCAGACGCTTGTATATTTATACTTTTTCAGGGGGGGTATTAAAAAAGTTTTAGGGGGGAAGGGGGGTATGAGTCATGATTAAATTTTAGCCATGACTCATAAATCTATTTATCAGTGAGTCAGAATCGACTCTTTCTATACTACGAATATAATATATCATATCATATTATATTTACAGAGAACAAGGACAAGTGTGTTGGAACACACTATCTCTGCAACGATAATGTAACATATATACCGAGATCATACTTGTGTGACGGAGAAGTTGACTGCGATACAAAAGATGACGAAGAAGCATGCAGTAGGTGTAATCATTATTTTTTGAAAACTTAGTAAAATATGCTTTCAGTAAGTATGGCTTTTGTAAGTAGTTGTATGTTTGCACCCTTTATATAAAGAGTACCTAGTAACCTATTTTTAATAAAACTTTTTATGTAGTATAAATAAAAAATAAATCAGCGTCTTTCTATTTAACAGTGGATATCTAGTTAAAAAATAGCCATTAAATTAATAGATCAGTATATTAAACGAAATGTTGAGTGAATTCTCTTCGTTTCATATTTATATTTTACATATTTAAATTAAACTAATTTTACAACTATTTTAGGTGCTCCACAGTTCACCTATCCTCTTGTGAACACCAGTCGAGAGCTGACAGTCCTAAAACACGAGACCATTTCAATAACATGTGAAGCTACTGGAAGACCCATTCCGCTCATCATATGGCGCTATAATTGGGGTTATATTAGCAAGCAATCTATTGTCAACATCACAAACGTCTACATGGATTGCAACCGAGTACGCAGTACCTTGACACTTTTCCGGGTAACGGGACAAGATCAGGGACTGTACACGTGCGAAGCAATTAGTAGCAGTCGTATAATGGGTCTCGATTACTCTATCAACGTTGCCAGTGAGTTCTATAAAAAGCTAAATATGTCACAAAGCAGTGTTGTCATATAAATATGTCAAATAGTTAAGCTTTGTTGAATTTTTCATTGTGACATGAATACTATATGTTAAATAAAATTGTATTTCCTTTTGGGCATAACTTATTTTACTTTATTAATTTATTTATAATAATTTATATAGTATTTAAATATAATTTATATTATAATATTTAATTTAAATATTTATATAATTTTTTTATAATTTATATTTATTAATTTATTTTTTGCAAAACTTTGACATAGAAATAAATTTGGCCTTTAAATTTCAAATAAAAATTAAGATGAAATACCGAAGAAGTTGTTGCAAACATCTTAGAAACCACTGCTGTTAATATAAAATGACTATAACACAGAGCACAACCGAGGGTATTACTTATAAATAGAAGACACCCCAGTTTATATAACAAAATCGAAACCATAAGTCGAAAAACAGCAAAAAAATTGATTTCGAATGATCGTGTTAACATTAGGATTGGATTATGTATTTTAGAACTAGTAAATTCTACTTTTAATGTAAAAATTGGACACAATCAAATTCTCCTCAAAATCGAACCCTTTCCCTCAAAATCCGATCACATTAAAAATCATTATAACGATTCATCAGGGTTCATTGAGCTTAAATTTCAAATTTTTGGTCTGATCGATTTCATTAATAGACAATTATCATATTGTTTAAATTTTAGTAACTCCAATTTTGCTAGTGTCTATTCATTAACGAGAATATAACAAATATAAATGTCTGAACGCTTTTATTTACCAGACAACACTATAATAAGACGCAAATAACAGAACTCAATCAAAATGACATTTGGAATGTTGCTGACGACCGTTATAAATGCATTATAAAGGAAAGATTTATATATTTCGATTTAAAAAAATTAGTATCTAACTTATATGTTATATGTGTAGTGTTGAAGATAATTATATATACTTACTATTTTATTGTTAAATTTTTATTATATATTTTTTATATATTCAATTATTTAATGTAAAAAAATTAATTTAATGTAAGTAAAATGTTGTTTTCTATATTTTAATTTATAATTATTTTGTGAATATTGTTTATACGAATGAATAATATTTATAAATAATGCGTGATTTAAGTAGCTGATAAAGCTTTATAATTTTCATATATACTGATTCTATATATCTGATAGACATAAACATTTATTATTTTTACAAAGTAAGTTTAGATAATTCTCTTGTGTACATTTATCAGACTTTTTTTGTTTATTCATTTTATTGTAAAATTATAGGATTTTTGCAGGAGGTTTCTAACATTATTTATAATAATAATATAATAAAAATATTTGTCAACGTAAATGAGACATAAAATAGTAAAACGTGTTTCATAGTATACAATTAAAGTCATAATGTAACATGGCAAATTTTCTAATGCATTTTATAAAAACATTGTCATTTTATATTAAAAATATATAGTGATACTGAAAATACAAATTATAATTAGTTTATAATGTATAATGTATGAACAGCATTTATATTCAATTCAGTAAAGATGAGTATGGGTCGTTATAACGTGTATTGGACAGTTTATTAAATATTTATTTTTATGTTTAGAAAATGTATATAAGTATTAAGGAATGTAAACGATGACTCATCACGTTAATTCTTCTGATTAGCACAAAATCGCGGGGCGTCCACTCACCCACCCACCTCCAGTTTTTCTTTTGATTTAATTTATTTATAATGAAACGGAAAAAGAACATGAATTTTCGTTCCAAAATTTTTTGATAATTTATTAATTAATCAAAATTGATTATTGGTTTTTTTGGTTGACATGACTCGTTTCCGACTAATTCAAGACCGCGAGTTCAATTTTGCAAATTGGAAATTGACAGAAGTATTCTATGGGTGGTATTAAAAACTTATTGTATTTTTCTAATATAGTTCAGAGCAGCCATATATTTACCGATATTTCCACTAACTGAAGTTTGTAGATTGCAACTGTAATAATTACGAATTGATCGGAGGCACAAATTTTCAATACATAGATGTGATTTATGTCCATTATACATATACTATATAATATATACTACTACTACTATTTTTCGTTAATGCCATTATTGTCGGTTAATTTAACTACCATCAATAAACAAACATAACTGCTATAATACTTTAGAATCATACCTAAGTAAAATCCTAAACTTTAACCCCATAAAATCTTAAAAGCCTACAGTTTATTAAGCTTTAAAATCCGGAAATTCTACAGTTTTAATATGAAATTCTAAAATTAATTTTCAGGATCTTCTAAAATCTTAAAGTTTTACACATAAAATGCTAACGTTTAAAGTCATAACATTTTTAACATCGCCTGAAATCTAACATAACAAAAAATGGATTTTATGACAATATTTATTATTATATTTTTGTACAACATATCAGAATACAACACGAAGTCAGTGTCACTCTGCTTGCTCTTCATTGTCTTCTCAGCCATCAATTTCCACAAATGTCGGCAATTTTTCATTCTACGGTGATAGGCGACACGGCAAACATAATTTTGCGTTTGAAATATAATACTGAGTACGTTCCATGATTACATGCTGACTTGATGCGTTATTAGACATTGTAGTACTGTGAGGCAGTGAGGGGGGGTACCTACCGCCTAATCAATTACAACGGGTTCATTTTCTTTAAGATTTTCCATGTACTGCAACTGAGTTGGTATGTTGCATACTTGTCAAATATATTTCACATGTGTTCAGCCGGTCCATGGGCTAAGTTTAAATCGAATATAAAGGTATAGGCATACGGATCTTCGAAAGAAGCAGTCGGAATTTAGGGAACTCCGTGAACATTTTCAACACAAGTACCCCACGTGACTGGCATCTTTTTGATTTTTAAATATGACAAGGTACTCAGTATTTAGCGAACAAGTACATAAACAAAACAGGGTAGGTGCTTAACCATTCTGGTAAATACAGAATACTTTTTGGCGTTGACGATTTCTATTCTTCCACAATCGTCCAATACAATGCAGACATGTGGTTGCATAATATCAAATAACTCAGGCTCCTTCTTCACATGCATTGATAATATTAAAAAGGACATTTGGCGGATTGTACTCTGTTCCAGTAAACCAGTGAATCGTCCATAAAGGTTTGTTAAATAGGAGCCTTCGAAAGCGCAGAAAATTGTTAATAAATGTTGTCTTCCCTGATATGAATGGGCAAGCAACATGCTAGCATTGTGCTTCAGTTTAATCTTCATTGCTCATATTTAATATATGTATATACAATATATATATAGATATACTAATTGTTTTTTGTTTCTTTGTTCGAATTGGTTACCAAGCCCAAGCCAACGAATCGTTCGCATTTTATAAATGTCAACAATTTAGATTTAACGAATTCATCACAAAACCCATCGCATTGGTCACAATTCTACTCATTGGTCACATCATTTACAGAATTGGTTACACTTGGTCCCGAATTGGTATTTTGTTGTACAAAAAGTTATTGTCACCAAATAGTACAATCTATATTGATGTATATATGCATATATACATTTTAATGATTTTTTTGAAAATATGTGTTCTATCGTTAGTGCGGCAAATATGTCAATGAATTGTGCATTTAATGATACGAACATGAGATTTGGAACAATATAAGAATACACCCTGAGGAATATTGTAAGCTATACACAGTAAAACTTTTATTGGATATTTTTAAAATAAAATTTAATGGATAATTTCTTACCTTTTAATACATTAAAAATTTGGTATCCATTATAAGAAATGGATAAGATGCAATTCTTGTAATGCATATTACGCATTAACGATAATGCATAAATATGTTTAATGTTAATGCATTAAAAGGTACGAAATGATCCATTAAAACAACTCTTTTTAGAAAAATGCATTAAAATAACAGTTATAAGTAATGCATTAGCGGGAACCATATATATTTCTATATAATAATATAGAATTATAAATAATATAAACCGTAAGAGGATATACAGGCTTTACAAAGTGTAACACCAGGTAACAAAGTGGGTTGCCATGACAAACCATGATAACCTGATACAAAAATGTAATACTCTACTCTGGGTAGTAAATGGGCAATCACGGCCAACGTCTCAATGGCTCGTGAGGCCAGATACCGACGTTTACGAAGAGCATCACTATAAATGTTATTAGAATATTAGATTTATGAACTAGATAACAGAAGAGAGTTGTGAGTATATATTAAAAATAATGTGCACTGTAATAAAACGCACAAAATATAAATAGTTATAGCGTTATAACCTGTTACTGATTTTTTTTACAAAATTGAATTGTATTAAATATCTAGCTACTTAAAAATTCTGCGCGAATAGCATTTTTAAAAGATTTACAATGTGTAATGTATAACAAATCATCCAGGTAAAAGGAAGACACTTGGTTCGGGCAATCACGGCCAACGTCTTAATGGCTCGTGAGGCCCGACACCGAGGTTTACGAAGAGCAATAACAGAAAGAGCATCACTATAAATGTTATTAGAATGTTCCAGAAAAAGAATGTAAAATGACAGTTAGATATACATAGTATAAATGGTTATATATACATACACCAGGTCTATAAAAAATATATGAAAAATTGGCTTTGGCGACAAGTTTCGCCCACAGTTTGTTTTTATGAACAAATTCTTCCTTCACAATTATAAATTGTAGTAGGCCCATCAACGACCCATACTTCTTGGGATAGTCCAAATCGAGTAGATAATACATCGCTAGTAGCATCACAATGCTATAAGAATCAGCGCGGTCGGTTTTTAAGTAGATGTTCCCACGATCCACCACAGTCATGCGAACGGTGCCGAGAATTAGCCGGGGACCCGGGGATGCGGCGTCTACTTCATCAGACTATCATTGAAACAGACAAAAGTAGAAGGGAATTATTAAAAATTGTGAGTTATTAATATAGGATTGTTACCAGCAAAAATATAAAAATTATTTTTAAATTACAATTTATTTCCCTATATTAACTATATAGTGCAAGTTAATGGAACGCTAATAATAACTTTCACTGATATAAATACTGAGGTGAAAAAAATCTTAAATATCCAATTCATTTGAATTGTGTTCAGATAACGATAGCAATACAACATTTATCATCAAATTGATTAAACATGTTGCCAACTCCTTTTTTAAGAAGAAATGTGTAGTTAACAGGCATTACATTATTAACATGCATATTTCAAAACAATTACAATGCGATTATTTACTTATGTGAAAGTCAGGCTTATAAACTAAAGTGCACGTGTTGTTAATTACTTAACTGATTTTCTATAAATAAACAAATAATAGTTATAATAAATATAATAACAACCTTTTACCGAATATTATAAGTACACATGATAACTGTGTTTGTTATATGGAAAGGCAAAACAATATAAAATAATCTTTACATCATATAATCAATGACTTATTTTGTCATTCCTCTTTTGGTTACATATTATTAAGTACATATTAACTACATATTATTAAGTATATCTTTATAATAGGTCAGATTACTGGTCGATAACTGACAACTATAAAAATAGATTAAGTTGAAAAATTAAAATCAAGCATAGTTTTTCGTGTAATTCTATTTTTCGGTTAGACTGAGACAATATACAATCATTAAACTACTCACATCAATCAACAAAATTGGACAATTTGCCCTTTTGGTAGTCTTTGAGTGGAACTTGAGGAAGACTTCCAGACCTCTCCCACCGATCACTGTCTGCAACTTTGTCTGGGCGGCGTTGAGTCGGGCGACAAACTCCTCAACAGAGACCCCCACTTGACGTGCGAATTCATCTAGTAGCTGTAAAATATAAATCAACAACCATTGATGTGTGGTTTAACAAATGCGATTATAAATAAAGAATTCTTATTTTAAATAAATTAAATTGATTTAAAAGAAGTTAAATTGATGATTTAAGGCTGATAAATGTAAGAATAAAAGCACAATTATACTTATATAACGTAATTTATTAAATATAATAATAATAACCATATTAAATCGAATATAATATAGCATAATCGAGTTTTAGAAAACTAAAAGAATACAACTAATTGGAAAATAAAAAATACAGGTTCTGAAAATTCTATGAGTATGGCACATAATGAAAAAAAGGAGGTAAATATGATTAGAAACAATTTTAAGAAAATATTTAATGAAAGAAGTATAAGTTATATATGAAGTTTAATTATATTACATATAATGTAAATTTTATCGATTATATTAGAGATTACTTATGAAACATAGCCAAAAATATATGTATAACATGGAATTTGTAATATTATAGAAATAATTAGACATTTCATTACAGTATGAAACTTCATGAAAGCTTCATGAATATATTGTTAAAGTTTTATATTAAATAAAAGTTTCATAATAGTTGTTGGATATATTATGAATAAAATATGATCTTTAGTATACCAGAGTAAAATTGGGTTTAAATCATTATAATATTAATTAAGTTTGAGTGTTTAATATAATCCATTTAGATTATTTAATTAAAAAATAAAACTTACTAACACTATATAGCTACAAACAGGCAGCTTTTATGCCGTCCATACAATGGGTACCTAGAGTTATGCTTAATATTAATCACTCTATTTATTGATATTTGAATAAAAAAACTTACAATATTAGGGTACGCCCAATGGCCTTCAAACGTCTTGTAGGGAAATTCTGGAGTCCATTGCCGGACAAGAAGACGTAGATGGCCTACATTGGTGTTCCTCTTCTTCAGTTCAGTCTAACATTTAAACAGAATAAATAGATATATTACAAATTCACAATTAAATTATAAGAACAGAACAAGTAATTAATAATAGATAAATTCAAAACTGACATAACATAAACCATGATTTTCCAACCAAATCAATATCATGGTATATTCTTATTATTGTAACTGTTTATTATAGCATGGCCAAATGAACTCATCAGCCTTCTAGAAGAGATGAGAATATGAATAGCTGCCTTAGGAATATGTTAGGTGGTTTCTGTAAACGTATACAAATAAACATGAAATAAAATTTGTGTAGAAATCGACAGCAGATTCAAAGCCATTTTCCAGAGTTAACCCATATCACTTCCAACCATTTAAACGGTTAAGTGGGTAAAGTACTTATAATAGAATTGTGACATTGAAAATTCTCAATTACTTCGAAAGCATAGTATATGTACCTGTATAAGTGCTGCTGTATCCTTATTTCCTTCTAGAATTAAAGTGGTACTAGCCGAAAAGGAACGGTTGGCAGAGGGAAGGTGATCTTCTTTGGACTTACATCGCCGGACGCGAAGACAATTGGAGACCAATTTAAAAACTGTTCTCTGAAATATAATGCATAAAGTGTCTGTTAATGTACTTATATTAATTAGCTATAGATGACGAAAATTTATAATACGCATAATGTATCTTAACAAATGTAACACGTTTAATTAAATAACTACATCATATTAAAATAGCTTATTTCATCAATATATAACTATAGTGTAAATGTATATCCACTTATTATTATTAATTAAAATACATTACATTAAAAGTGAATAACTATAATACAGCTATATTATAGCACGTAACCAGAATTAACCCTAAAATAAAAAAGGGGGGGGACAAATTAAAGCATCGATGTTTTATCATTTACTGATCAGATTCTACTAAGGGAATTTTCTTGAAATGTTTTTGACTAGCCAAAAATAAGATAAAAATGAACTTTTTTAAGAATGAAAAATGTGTCTGGTGATTCTCGATTTCATTTTATGGATAAGTAAAACAATGTCTCTTCACATTTGAAAAACAGTTTAAATGCTTACTGCGCCACGTTGACTTTCCCCGACGTTGCAATTCGGATACGCACAGCTTAACGTTTGGCCAAGGTACTTGAAAAAATGTCTGCGCTGTATGTGGCCTCCAGATGGTAGTTTATCCTGAAGGTAATTCGCCAACTCGGAAACCAAATCCCTTCTTTGAGCGTTCCTCATCAGGATGTCCCCCGCCAAATAAGGGGAAAGTTCCTTAGAAAATATTGGCAACTAAAAAGAAAATGAGAAGATAAAATTAAACATTAATTATTTCATAAATAAACTTATTTAAAAATAATATCAAAATATAAATGTACGTAAACATTAACGTAACTTGTAATGGGACAATGTTTAAATTGTTTAATGAGTTCAATAAAAAATAAATATATTAACATATAATCATTGCATAGGTAGGTTATATGCTTAAGAAATACTACTAGAATAACAGCAATTATTTTTAGAATTAAAGAATATAACACATAAACCCCAAGTCATAAGAAAAGTATTACAGAAAATTTAAAAAATTAATTAAAACATAAATTTACCATCAGTGCATGTTCCTATGAGTACATCTTAAAACAATCTCATATCTCCCATCGTCTAATTTGTGCTGGGTCACAGGCCATGGATAGGTGAGGTCAGAGAGCAACACAGTAAGTTCTTGCTGTGTATTCTCAAGCAGAATAGACAATCTGGAGCGTGATAGTGAGATGATACTCATCTTTCGACAATGTAGAAAAACGTTGTCGTCTACTTTCTTAAACCCAGTAATAGCAACATAAATGTATGCAGGACCGGGCAGGCAGATAATATCATTTATCTGATACTTGATGGAATCTAAATGTGCTGTTGTTGCAGCACTATTCACAGACATGGCTGATTGGAATGGGTGAGTTTTGAGTTGTCCATGCGCATCAATGAAATTAGCAATTGTGTTCTGCGATGGGAAATTGGCAACAGAAAACGGAATATTCTTGAAATTTCTCCAAGGAACACCTTTTATAACAGCACGTTTTGCTTCAAAGGTCATACAGAAGTGATTTTTGATGGGTCCAAAATTCCTGCACTGACTAGGCAAATGTGTAAAAAAATGTAATTTTGGAATAAAAGCATCCGGATACAGTTCACAAAATGTTATATTGTGCCTTTCAATGGTTGAACTTAAATCACGAATTGTAGTGTCATCAGCAATAGGACTAAGGCATAGTTTTACAATTTGTAAAAGGGAAATGAAGTTGTCCCAATGTCTGCTATCTGCAGACACATGAGAGCCAATGAAAAGGGGCAAAACTCTAACAAGATTGAGGACTTGTGCAGATGTCTGAGATGTAGAAATTTCAAAATTGTTGGGAATCAAGTTTGGCTTGTCAGCACATTCAGTACGCGAATATGCAAAATTTTCCAAAAAATCATTTAATTTTGACAGTGGGAACAATTTCTGCTCTCCAATGAGATGCTGCAAAAGTAGTTTGATCTCATGTGGAACAACACCCTCTGTTAGCAGATGCATTGGGTCATGTATCATGTTCTTAGTGATGTCGAATTTCTTAATATTTGTCAGAGGACTATTAAAAGTCACGCCAAAGTGCCTGGACCAATATTGAAAACCCACTTTTCCATGAACGCTGGAAAGATCATTCAGTTGAGCTATGTGATTATTATGTGATATAGTGGGACATTCAGTTTCACTGTGTATCATTGAAATGGTTTCACATGACAAACTCGACATGGACGAAAAACATTGGGACCAAACGATGCCTTGAACCCACCTATATGATTAGAAGCAAGAGTATCTCCCAAAAAGCAAACAACTGACACTTTAAATTGGAGTGGTCCTTCACAAGTGGCAAACAAACGTCCTTGGTCACTGTAAGCATTAACTGTGCTGATGAGATCAGAGAGAATTTTTCCAAGAGTTTCTTTTGGATTCTTCTGAACTAGTTTTGCAGGTACAACAGCTAATGGAAAAACAGAAATGAGTTTAGAGCGTAAATACGGGGGAATAAATATAGCCTGAATGTAAAATCAGCATAAATATTGAAACTTAGTAAATGTGGATTTCTTGAACACAAAACATCATCTGAAAAGTCATGCATGTATTCCGAATTTACAGAATTTGATTTCACAAATGAGAGAACTTCAGGAAACTGTTACAAAAATGATATAATGTCATTTAAGTTAAAAAATGTAGGCTTTCTTTTCACATAAATCAATAGGAACTGGGGAAAGTTGCAATCCTGCATGGCAAGTTTCTTTCTTCTTAATAGATGTCGGAGAATTTAACTTTTTACTCATTTCATCAAATTTTGGAAGACACTACTCTTTGATTGAAGACCTCAGTTGATCTACAGTATATGAGAATATATTGAAAACTTCATTCACCGTGGAGTTATTGACACGATGCTTACTATATTGCAAGACCAGTCATAGTGTCCAATTTAAATGAATTTGTAAAGATAGCAAGATTAGGAGTAGGTGATGGTTTAGTAAAAGAGCATGCATCACTATGTATTTTATGACCTCTAACTGATCGAAAAGAACTCTGACACTTTTTGCACAAGATTTGACAATTAGTATTCATTTTAATATGTCATTCAAATTTTAGTACATTACTACAATGGAAACCACAAATGCAATTACTTACACTTATTTGAAAGGGCATAGCAGCACTCCTATTTAGCAGTGTCAAAGGAGGTCGGTTTGCTACTGGAATGCTTGGCGATGTTAGAGCTGCTGGCCATGGTGCTACTGCTTGTAAGGTTGTCTGAGCTGCTGAACATGAGGCTACTGGAATGCTTGGCGATGTTAGAGCTGCTGGCCATGGTGCTACTGCTTGTAAGGCTGTCTGAGCTGCTGAACATGAGGCTACTGTTAGTGAGGATGAAGATGTATGTGGAGTTTCAGATGGTGGAGCATAAAACCCAGCCCATGGATGACTACTACTTACAGGCTGGCCAGAGCAGCCTAATGGTGTTGAGTAAATTGGAGCCTCAAATGGAGTAAGCATTTCCAAAAAAGGCTCCTGGACAGTGGTTTCAATTGTTGTTAAGGGTGGCAGATCAGGGATTATGTTATCATCTATGTTGCAGCCCATAGCCATAACAGATAACACAACCGTGCTTGTCACCAGTTCAACTAAAAAAGAAAAAAGGAAATAGTAAATGAACACATTCTATCTCAGCACCACAACAAAACAAATAATAAGAAGATCCAAAAATTATTAAAGTGACAGTCAAAGAATGAAAAAAATTGTAATTTAAGGAATATTAATTAATAAAAAATAATTAATTAAGATTAAATAATTGTGGAATTAAGTTATATGCATTTAATAGTATATTTATTTAAGTATTTATATTTCATATACTAAATTTTATTAGAAATACTTGAAATATTAATGACATATAATGTATCAATATATATTGAACATGTGTGTATACATCTGTACCATTTCAGACTGTTTAAATAATCACTTTTCATCAGGACAGTTCACAAACCACTGGAATTTACTTTCCAATGTTAACATTTTTTAATAAAATAAAAGTTGCTGAACTTATAAAATTTTAGTTATTTTAACAGCCATCATACCACATATTTATTAGAATCAGCTTCAGATAATTAAGAATAAACATCAGTTTTTTCTCATGTAGTTAGGCATCACAAGCAGGTAAAAAAAGAGAAAATTTAGATTTAATCATTAGCACAAATGTACCTTACTCACTTCAGCTTGTATATCCACTAAGCCACATTAAAGCAAATCATTTTTAAATCCCTCTCATTTGTGCGCACCAAACAACTTTGGTACATTATTATAATGGGTATGTTGGTAAGAATACATATCAACTTATACCCTGGGCCTGGTCAACTCATACCCCTGTCACCTCATACCGTGGTCAACTCATACCCAACTTATATTTAAATATCATTTAAAAATAAAGAAATAGGTGTTCTATTGGAAGAAATTAAAATTGCTTTTACTTTCTTGGTGTTTTAATAGTCATTAAAACTTACCATGAGCATTGACTAGTTAAAAACTAAGTAAAGTATAAAAGTAAAAAAATTATGATAAACATGACATGTATTTGAGCATCACAAGTTTTGACCAGGGTACCTTTTGAACCTCACAAGGAGGTAAAAAAGAGAAAATGTTATTAAATAATTAGTATCAATGTTCCCCCTCCATTATGTGTACTAAATGAATTCACATACATTATTGTAATGTGGATACAAGTAGTTGATACTGAATATAATGATTTTTAAGTTATCATAAAATGTAAAATTTGCAAATGGTCTGGATGGTTAAATCTGAGGAAATTTATATATATGAGGAAACTATATTTAACATATTTTCAAGTAAGGGGTCATCCACATAGTATGTATGCAGTGTCACTGCCAGTA
>JAUZND010000045.1:0-14442 GCA_034780555.1 Coelogynopora nodosa | reverse complement strand
TTCTTTATGATTATGCTTATGCAATCAAATCGCACCAGCGATTTTCATTTAAGACACGAAATAAACCATTATTATTATTATTATTATTATTATATAATTCTCCCACAGGACAAAGAACCACATATCTACTATCAGAAATAAAAAACGCGATGAATAAACTAAATGACTCGAAATCACCTGGAATCGACGAAATCCCTGCGGAACTGCTCAAGCACTCTGGTCCATCTTGCGCCAACATTCTTCTACATCTGTACAATCGAATCTGGGCCAGTCATGAGTCGCCAGAAGGGTAAACTCAATAAGTGTTCGTTATCATCCTAAAGAAAGGCGACACAAAAGATTGTGAAAACAACCGGACCATCTCTCTGATTTCGCACGCTAGTAAAGTACTCCTTTATATCATTATGAGCCGTTTCCAACAAAACCTCGCCCGTGAAATACCCAACGTTCAAACTGGTTTCCGTAAAGGTCGTGGAACCCGTGATTAGATCGACAATATCTGTCTATTGATTGAGAAATGTCTCGAAAATCCACAACCGTTTACTTCTACTTCATCGGCTACTCTAAAGCATTTGATACAGTTTAACACTGCAAAATGTACCTGCCAACCTAGTAGAGTAGAAAACCGGGATAGCACCGGGAAAAATATGCACCACCCCTATGACAAGGCGAGCAGCCGAGCCTTTTATTTTTTTGAGTTTTCAAAGCTTAAGTTGCATTTAAAGACATCTATTACCATAATTTGTTGTCAAATCAAATGTTTTTATGATGTGCTGTTTTTTTAGATTTAAACCTTAAAAATAAACGTTTTTAGCTTTTCTGAATTCATATGGAATTCCCAATAGTCTGAAAGTTAATAAATAGCTGTAGATATTATCAGCTATATATTATATACTATAATTTCAGAAAAATCTTATAAGCAAAACTTTAAAAAATATATATATTTTTGGGATCTCTCATCACTAACAAAGGTGACTGCAGCAAAGAAATTCAACGTATAATCTCCATGACCCGGTCTGCGACAATAGACCTAAACAATTGCTGGAAAAACAACTACATCAACAAGAACACGAAGCTCCGTCTAATAAATGCCCTCATCTTTTCAATTGCAATCTAGGCCAGTGAAACTTGTACAATAACTCAAGATTTCAGCGTTCGAGCTTTGGGTGTACCGACAAATACTTAGAATAACTTGGCGAGAACACATGCACAATGAAGAAATCTTTTCCAGACTGAACAACCCTTCTTGGTTTTTTAATCGCATCCATCCCTTAGGTAGTTCGGACATATCACCAGACGACCCGGCGACAACTTCGAAATACTCTTTTTTGAAGGTTGCGTTTCAGGCAGACGCGGCAGAGGACGACCCAAGACACTTCATTGACTCTCTGATGATAATTTCATCGCTTACAGCTAACGACCTTAAAGAGAGAAGCCATAATCGGGATGCGTAAAGGAAAACGATTGCTAATACGATGTAGCGGCCCACGTGACGAACGATGCAGAAGAAAAACAAGGAACATTTATGAATTATTAAATATTTAATCTAAAAATATATTTTTTGATTTTCTATATTATGCCTAACGCAGAAATACATGGATCGATTAAAAATTATTTCAACAGTATTATAAATTATGAAAATTAAGAAAGCAGAAAAGTACGTAATAATTCTTAACAAAAAACATAGAAAATTAAGACATTTAAAAAATATTTTATTGTAAGTAACTTCGTGTATAGATCTCAATACATAAATATAACTTAAATTTTAAAAAAATACAATTGAAAGCCGTATGTATTTTAAATAAAATATTATATTAATTAATAACATTAACAAAACATTAAATTAAAATGGAAAATTAAGTTATAATCAGATATTTACTAGCAAATACAGAATAAAATAATTGAAAGATAATGTAGCTTTTGCGTTCTGTTTAATATACTATGCTGTATCCAATGATTTTTTTAAATTTGAGTAAATATTGTTTAAGTATATTACAAAATCAAGTACTTTAAATTGTTCTATTTACACATTTTATAAATAAAGTATATATATAAGTATATAGCATATGTAAGATATGTCAGCATTTAAAAGTTCCTTGTTGAGTAAATTTCTTTTTCTTTGCAGCAGCTTACAATAGAGCCTTTGCTCGCGATTATTCCTCTTCAACTTCAAGAAGAGCGTATATGCTTTCCATTTCTTTTAAGAGAAAATTCTATTTTATGTGTAATCTTCAATCTGCTTTTCAATGAATGTAACACAAATGTTTTACACAAAATAATACACAAGTCAAAATAATAATTTATGAAGTAAAATAATCTGTCTGATGTGAACAAATAAAAAATCCGACAATTATTATGTAATATATTTGATAGGATTACGTTAAAATATAATTATTAAAATAATAAAGTATGGATAACATGCATGTAAGCAGATAAAATTTATAACATTTAAAAAATATGTATAGTAATTAATTATATACAGCAAAATATTAAAATACCAAAAAAAAAAATTTCACTATTTTTTTTGAGTGTATGAGAAAATAATGGACATATTATGTGAGTATACTAAAATATTATAAAAAATCGAGTATATTAGAGTATAATAGCGAATTTCGAGTATATGCAGCCACCCTGAACATATGAGGATTAATATTTTAATGATATTACTGTATTACAACACGAAAATGTTCATCCTAAACAATGATAAAATAATGACACAATGTTATATTACGAGTTAAAAAGAACGATTAAGGTAAACATCATTTACTGTGATGCATTATGTGAGATAATAGAAGGTGCATTTAACAAGCTGAGCAGGCTATACATGTGATCAAAATGTATATCGCTAATAAACGTTGCATCATCGTAATAGCTTGATCGACTTAACCCTAACAACATGAACTGATAAATCTAGAATGCACACGGAAGCTATACACAGGATGTATTAAATTCTGCTTATTACTTGTCTATAAACCTAAATATTATGAGCATCTTAATAATTTGAAGACTACTATTAAAAGAGCTAAATAAAAACTGTTACATTAGTTCAAACATCTAAGAGGCTATTCTTTGAGGCTATAAATTAAAGTAATGTATGAAAAGTAAGTTAATAATAATAAAATAAGGAAATTTTAGATAATGAAAATAGTTTTGTATCTAGACTATCTATAAAAATTATCAACATTGCAATACAGGACATCTGTGAAAATTAGTTAAAAATCACGTTACGTTATACATAATATTATTTAATTAATTAAAAAATATCAACCATGCGAATCCATAAATTTACAGGGATAGATAAACTTTTTTTAAACGACAATTCCACTATATAATATTATGAAGATTAAATAATCGTTGATTGATAATAACAAATTGAAATTCAATTTTTCAAAGCACTTTAAAAAAACTTATATTACAAATTTTACTCTTTTTAGTTAACTGTTAAACAAAAAAATTATTTGGTGTTTGAAAAATATTTAATATTATGGCTTATGCTCACAAAACACCATGCGACGTTCCGAAAAAAGTTGAATACATACTTTTCAATGAGTCTATTTACACTGAGTGCGATGCAACTAAACTAAAGTTTTAATTATTGATTTTTTCTGCATCACCGTGTGAAGAAATACATATTTCAATGCAAATAGTCTATAAATTATGTAAAAACATCAAAATATAATATTTCACGTCTCGCTTGTAGAGTCGCGGAAACTTCTACCGCGTCGCGTCGCGTTTGGTACACTAAGCAATTTGTTGCCGGCAATTGCTGGAGTAGAAGCCTTCTCTACTTTTGCTAGCAACTTTTGATCTAATTGGAGGAGTTTACCAAGGACATAATAACGATCTTTAAATTGAAGCAATAAAACAAAACATTAATAGTTTTTTGTGATAAATACGCAAACACGACCATTTTTATTAACTTGTTACCCTATAAGGATGTAAAACATTTAATTTTCACATCACTAATACATATATTTATATTAATGTGTTACGATATATATGTTTATTATATTAAATTAAATTTAAATAATTGCATAATAATATTTCAAATCAATATTAGAATAATAGTTCAAAATTAATCGTCTTATATCAAAATATAAATAGTGTACTATTCGAATGAATTAATTATACTCTAACGATTTTAATTTGTACATAAATCGTTGTTGAATGCATATATAAATACCATTATATTTAATATACCTACATATATTAACATATAGATTGTTAATTTATGTATTATAAAATATATCTATTATATACAGGTTGTTCCAGAAGTGGGGTGTAAATCTAATAATAATTTATTTCACAGTTTTATCACATTACGGTTATGGTTAAACGTCGCTCACTCGATCAAGTATATGACTCAGTATATATTTCCAAAATTTAATTTACAAAACTAAATAATACAACAGAATAAATTATTATATATGCAATAAATATACTATTTAATAATATAAATATTATACAGTTATTTCAATTTATTTAAATATAATAAATTTATGTCGTAATATATAATTAAAAATATATAAATATTAGTGACTTGAAAATTGTATGTTTTACATCCTTATAGGGTAAATTTTTTTTTTAATTTGTTCTGTTTAATATATATTAATTCAATATAAGTTTCCAACAAAAAGTGGAGACGGCTTCTACACTCTATGCCAGTAGGGTGTTACACTATAGACGATAAATTGCTCCGGGTGATAAGCTGCTGGTAACAAAGTGCCTAGTGTAACAGGGGCTTTAGAGAATACTATGGTAAAAATGACAACAATCATAACCGTAATAATATAAGTACGTTTATTTAGGATTTAATTAATACAAGCTGAAAAAACACAAAATTATTAAATAAACCGAACCTATAGTAGATATTTTCTACTTTTTCCATAATGCATTCGATACTTTGTGCAAAATACTTTGAGCGCACTATGATATAATGTGAGGCGCTTTGGACGATTTAGTTTCCAACTGTTTTAATTAGTTCGATAAGTATTTAAATATGTAATTAATACGCAAGAAATTATTACTATGATTGATCATTAAACGAGCTTACCTATGTTTGTGAAGATGGGACTGAAAGGCTGTTTTGAAGACATCCAAAGGGATTTGAGTGATGTTGATTCGACAATCAGAACTTAGTTGATCCCATGCTGTCAACCAATCACTAGGTGCGTAGGTAAATAACAATATAGGGCCAGATAAGAAAAAATAAAAGGCGTGGAATGAAGTGTTTGGATAAATAGAGAAATAAGAGCAAATCAACCAAATTAATAAATGAGTGAATTTTAAAAAATAAGTTTAAGTCACATTTCACATACACTTTTTTGAAACTATATTTACTTATTTATTACCAATTACATTCTAGTATTTTTAAAATTACACAAAATAAAAAGAAGATGCAGCATATGCCATAAATGACTAAGAAAATATGTAAGAATATTGAAATAACAATATAACCAAATATTGTTTTAGAGTGAAATGAATAAGACATGAAATGGTGATCAATCAAGATAATCATTTTCAATAGCCGATTAAAAGTGTAGAATATTTGACAATGTAACTAAAGATTTGTAACACAATATTGTTTACCACATCTCTTCAAAACTGAAAATTATCTCAATTTATACTATAGCCCGACATATTTTTAGAAAATCAACAACTAAATTAGTGCAAGCTTGTTTCAACGAAGCAAGTATGAGCCAAATAGACTGAATATATATATTTTATGTAAATAAAGAGTATAATCAGCTAGAGAATATTGGTCAAAATCTGTCACGAATGTAGAAAGACAGGAGACACTTCATGCTAACTCTATGCGGGTCATTCAATGATTGAATAAAAGAATACGGTCGATAATAGTTGGCATAAATGCACTTTGATCGTAGTAAGTTTTAGATTTTTCAATATTGATAAAACAAAATGTACCTAACTCCTAAGAGTTTTGTTACAATGTAAAATTTTACGGGCAGTAAGATGATGTAAAGCGATACAACAAAACTATATAACTTGTTAAAAAGTTATATATATATAATTTTTGAATTTTTTTATTTTTGTAAGAAATTCAAAATAATTTTTTAAAACTATATTGTATGCTAGTGATAAATTTAACCAGAATTTTGTTATACTCAAGTTTTTAAACGTATCTAAAAAACTAATCTGTGTATATTCTGATTTACAGTATGTTAAGAAAATTATAAACGAATAATATACTGACACAACATAACAGATATAATTAATATATTACAAATCTATTTTCTGGATTAGTTGTACAGTATAGGATAATGACCGGTTTAATTGTTTATAGTTATGATGATATGTTTAATTCTTCCAAATAATATCGCGGTTTAAACATGTTTTATTTCTCATTATTTGGACATCATTATTGGTGGGGAAATTCACTGTCGATTCACTGGTTGATTCAAATTTGTTTTTTAAGTATATAAAAAATTAGGAATATTTCATTTTACTTTCAAAATTACATATACTTTTTATTTCCGAAATATTTATAATAACCGTAAATGTGCACTAGGAGATTCATTGACGTTAAAACATTTGTAAAAACTATATTTTATAAAGTTAAATTTGTAATTCTTAATTTGACTTCTCCAAGTACTAGAGAGCTTTCGATCTCTTCTGTATAGTACGTCTGTAAAGTTATATGTTTACTTGATAATATTTGAAAATATAACTTTACATAAGTACTACTGAAGAGATCCAATAAGATCGAAAGAGCTCTGGTACTTTGAAAAGTCAAATTAAGAATTACAAATATAACTTTATAATATATTGCACTTGTGTTTAATATTTTTCTCAATTTTACTTAACTATATTTTATTCTAAAAATAATATTTACAAACAATAAAAGTTCTTATTATTTTCCCTACATCACCTCCCCCTTTTTAAATTATAAATTAAAATTTTTGCGTGTTTTATTATTTATGATCTAATCCGTCCCCAGTTATGTTTCGGCTTATTCGATTTGGTAGGCAAGTTTGACTTCTCATCTTATCACTCCAGGCCTGTTTTATAGAGTACAAGTTTAAATATGAGTACAAATTCCTTTTGATTGAACATGGTCGAGTTCGGTTTTTACTTAAAATTATTATTATAATATTATATAAAACTTTGTTACTTTATTTGGCAGTCGCTAGTCGCTTTGATAATTTCAGTTTTTTTCATAATTTAACGTTTTGGTGTTGAGTAGTGTTGAGGAATGTAAAAATTGTGATCGTATACTTTTTAAATTGTTTTATTAAACGTAATTATGTAATGTTTTTAAAAAATAATCCCCCAGTGCACATTTCAAAAGTTATTTTAAATATTTCGACAAAATGTTATAAAAAATTATTTTTAGCGTAACATGAAGAATTCCTAATTGTTTTAACAACTAAAACTAATTTTAAAATATCTTTTATAGCTTTCAGAGGTCAATACAAATATTTCTACTAGTACTCCTATTTGTAATACTAATATTCCTAAAATACTTTTATTTTAACAAAAACAACATTTATAAAAAAATTTAATCCACTATTAATTCGGACCGTGAATCCACCAGCCATTTGTGTTTGCCTTTTAACCGGCGATATGTACAAGATTTTATAAAATACTACCGAATTTAATAATACTAAATGAGAACACGTACCAATAACGATTGAAAATATCTTTGAAGGACAAACACTTGGTATATTTTAATAAAACAAAATTTCCATTAGATATTATAATCATATATAATTTGTATTTTGAGTGTAATAAAATAATTGTGTCTGTTAATGAAATTATTTAAAAATAAAACGTTTATTATAGGAGACCTGAAATGTTTCAATGAATAGAATTACATACTAAAACATAAATTCTATTTATAATATACAATATAGTATGATAATGTAACATATTCGAAATATAATCATATTTTAAAATAAGACACAACCAGATGACAAAATTAATCATAATAATTGGTAAATTATATCATAACACCAGCAATACACATACATAAAAACATCACATTTGCATTATGGTAACAAGGAAGTGTTACTATAAAGAGACAAAATTATATATAAATGTATATAACGAAAACGAAACCACGAGTTACAGAACAATAAAATTATTTGAAATACTAGGTTTAAAATTAGAATTAAAATTCAAAATTTCAAAAAATTACCATTTTTATTTCAGTGTAAAAAGGGGACACAAATTAAAGATGTTCCTATAAAAATCGGTAACTATTCACGTTAAAAATCGGTATATCGGTTGATTAGGGTTCACAGAGTTTCAAATTTCAGCCTGATTAATTGCTCCCTTCCCCTTCAGATCTCGCCAGGGTTTTAACTCGTGAAATTTCCTGTATTTATGCGCCTACAGAAACATTGGCCAAACCGATGTATTATTTTTAATATTATTTATTTATATTATATTATTATTATAAAATAGATTATATTATATCAACAGAATTAGTACTGCAGTAAAACCCCGATTTTCCGCCTAACGTTTTTTGTACTTTCTGTATCACAAAATTGTTCTGATTCCGAATCCGGTTGATACCCCTTTGGCACACTTTAGAATTTTCACAGAACGCGTTTAAATTCCGCCATTACAAAAAAAATCAATATTTGGTTATATTTAAGTATATTATTGTGGGAATTATGAAGTTTCATAATTAATATAATTTTTTTAAATAAGTCCGATAGTTGAAACTTCATTGGATAACTTACTTGAACACTAATAAAAGTATTATTAAATTATTTTAAATTCAAACAAAATGATTATATCAATAAATGTTTGAAAAATTAGAATTTATCAATCTTAAAAATTAATAGGCAATATAGATAAGTAGTTCGATAATTATAGATAAATATTATACATAAAAGGACACAATGTTATTTCTATACAAATTTAGAACATAGCGATATCCATCCACTATCACGAATATGATATAAACATTTAAACAATATATACGAATTAACTTGTTCTATTTGTAATGATAAATATATCGGGGAAACCAAAAGAGTAAACATACCCGAATAAAGGAACATAATACAGCTATTCACAAAAAGGATTTTAAGATGTCAGCCATGGCAGAACACTACAATAAATACCACAATACCCAACAGATAGGCACTAAATGTTCCTTTTACAGGAAGAATTTTAGAATATGCTAAGGATCACCCTGACAGACACATTAAAGAAGCTATCCATATCCGTGATGATATGCCAACAATTAATCGGGATCGTGGATGGATATCTCTATGTTCTAAATTTGTATATAAATAACATTGCGTAATTTATGTATAATATCTATGTATAGTTATCGACCTACTTATCTATATTGCGTATTGATTTTTAAGATTAATAAATTATAATTTTTCCATAAATTGATATATAATAATTTTGTTTTAATTTAAAATATTTTAACGTTATTTTAAATATTAGTCCATACATTTATATTAATAATGCTTTTATTAATTTTATAGTGTTCAGGGAAGTTATCCGAAATATACATATATATTGAAGTTTAAACTATCGGACTTATTTATTATATTTGGTAATAACCAGTATTTAATATCAATTTAATAACCAATATAATCTCAATAACCAGTTGTCCTACACTAATAATTTGGTGTCGTGTATACCACCTCATTTAGAGAGTCTAACTACCCAATAAACACATTTAATATACTAAAAAGTTTTTTTCCTATATAAGTATTACGAAAATATGCAAATACTTTACAAATTAGTCTCAGAAATAAAATTAGGTTTTTGTTAATTATAAGTAATTTTTTTATATAGTTAATATGGACAAAAGAAGCTTCAATTTTGTTTTTCAAATCATAATCTATATACATACAGTTATTATGTGCAGAATTTATAAAGTAAATAGTATATAAAATAAGTAATATATTTATAGAAAATATACTAAACAGCCCAGCTATATTTTAAATCAATATTTATATCAACATAATTAGAGTATGTATGTAATCGATTATGTATCTCTTCACAAGTAATAAGTAAATACCTTTAAACAAACGTCATATTTTAGATCAGATTATATAAAATGAAACATGTTAAATCAGAATTGAAATTTCCGAAACATTCAATTTTCTCTAATTCGAGGGGTAAAAAGCTGCTCCTTTTCCAACACACTACACTACATTTGATGTGTTGTATCGTAGCTTATGAGAGCGGGTGGTGCTAAAAGATAGACGGATAGTTGTGCATGTTTGAGTGAAGATTGACTAATGTCGATAGATGTCCTCTTCCAAGAAGTTTACCACTGTTATTGGACATGTGAACTTTGATTGGATATACCTATGTATGTAATAACAAACAAAGACATCTATGTCATCGAGCATTATATTTATAACCTTAGCTACGTCATTCACTACTTTCAGAAAAAGGTAAATCATAATATCCTCATGTGTTCTTAAATCTGATCTGTAAAGCACGATGCCTTGACGCATCTCTTTTGGGATTGCATATTAGCTTAACATAATAAGTATATGCCCATTATCCGGTATTTCTTTAAGATGTATACAAATCATTTCAATGAACTGTACTTTGTTTACAGGAACGGTCAGAATATTCTTTTGTGGAGGAAAAGGAGTATTGATGGTAATTTTGTGGCGTCTACTTGCCAACATTGTCTTGATGCAGTAATCAAAATATCTGCCGAACACCAGAAAGATGTCATTGTAACAAGTCTTTTAATATATATAGCTTATATGATTAAAGTAGAAACATAATCGGCTATGGTTCCATTGTTTGGCTTTGAATTATTTATATTACAACACAGCCGTCGATGTGTGTAACGTCGGGTGGCAACGTAGGCTTATATGACACGTTCACCTGAAGATTATTTTTAATGAAGATACACATTTGATCATCATGATTGTATGTTGCGTGACTAATGTAAACCAATGACTCGTGAAAAGAAAATTATTGAGTCATATACATATGCTGAACCTATTTTCAATTACTTTCTTATAACTGACATTGTAACAATCTGCTTGTTGATTGGATTGTTTACTGTTGTATCTGCTGTTCTCCAATTGCTACAAATTTGTCTACATTCGCTTTATCAGAAACTATTCTGCCCGTGACAACATTGACGATACCTTTAGGATGGTAAGAGGAGTCTAATGGGTCAATACACAACTGCAGTTTCGATTATATCTTGTCTCTGTCAATTTGATCTGCCTTTATACTTGTTGCAGACTCTTCCTTGTTTGTGGTAACTTCTTTTAGCGCATATTTGTCTACCAGTTCATCTACATACTGAATTATTTGAGTAGAAGCACAAAGACTATGTGTTTATCGTTTCAATGTGGATGGCTTCAAGATGACATCAGACATCAGACATCATTGATACCGTTTATTCCTTTCCATATCGCATAAAAGTTGTTTCAGTGTACATATCATACCAACTTTCATTCCATAATCCAGGCTTGTGGTACATGCTGTGCTCACCTTTTATGAATTTTGTTTGAATTTCTACATTAAATCGTTTCATAGACCGTTATTAGTAAACAGTGTACCCAGCATCCTTTTGATGTCTTGCCGCAAAGAAATAACGAATCATCATTCTTACAGTCAATAGGTGTAGTCAATCTGCTTCTCGCTCAGCTCAAACAAAAACTAAAATGAGAAATATGATTTTACTAAATTATCTGAGCAAAGCTTCTGCTATTTTTTTATTCCTTCTGAACAATCTCGATGATGTCACTATAGCATTCTGACTTCATTAAAAAGTTTCGCAGAATTTTTTTGTGACTATACGCAGCGCTCTCAAATTCTATGGAAACTTTTTATCTGATAACATATTTGGCACTCCACCAAATGCAGACTGTATGATATCATCGAACCCACTGTTAGTCATAAAATTACCCACACAGCTAATAAAGCTCCTAAACAAATGCATGCCAACAAGTCCGAGAATGAAATTGGTAAATAGTTCTCGATAGACCCATGTGATACCAACTGCAATCTTATATAACTGTTGGTCGTTGGGAAATATCGTAACAGATTGGTCATGGGCATTTATAAGTTTCTGAGTTGTTATCATTGCTGTGAGCATAGCATACGGGTCTGATGGTTTCATGTCTATATCAAGAGTATATAGACAGAAGATGTTGCCTGTTGAACGGATCGTCCTTGGTATTTTGTCAATTTTGTATTGAAACCACTGAACTCTGATGTATTTTCAGCTATAAAAATGCTTTTGAAGAAGTCAAAGTTCATACTTTTGTGTTGCTTTATTAATACTGCTTGTTGAGTAGGGGCAAAAATACCCGAGACGGCTACATGGTAGTCATGTTTGGTTCTTTGGACGATTATGAAAAGTATTTGGTATATATGGCAGTTCTTGTTCATTCATTTTCTTTGTTGATAACCGCTTGAACATGATTTTTGTCTGTTGCTAATTTTGTTTTTATGTCAGCATTGTATGTTAGTTTGAATTAAAATATAGTTCGGCTATTTCGATTTGTTTAATTTTTGTAAATATGTAACATATTTGATATACTACTTAGTTGATAAATGCTGCACATATTAGCTTCAAATTATGATTTATATAGCATAATTGAAGTTTCTTTTATCCATATTAACTATATAAATAACTAATAATTTAATGTATTAATTAATAATAACAAAAACCGATTTTTCTTTCTAAGTCTATTTTGTATAGTATTTGAATATTTTCATAATACTTACATAGGAATAAACTATTTTGGATATTAATTATGTTTATTGTGTAGTTAGACCATCTAAACGGGGGTATACACCAAATTGAGATATAACCAAATATTGTTTTTTTGTAATGGCGGAATTTATACACGTTTTATGAAAAATGCTCAAATGTGCCAGAGGGGCATAAACCGGATTCGGAATCAGTACAATTTTATGATACAGAAAGTACAAAAAATGTTGGGCGGACTCCAAAACCAATTCAACTGCCGGACTAAATGGTAAAGTGACATTGTTTCCTTTTATAGAAGTTATACAAACATTTTAAACATAAAATATACAATACATAACTATAATACAAAAAGTTAATATTTTAACATTTTAAATGTAGATATTCCTTTTTTCCGTAGTAGTATAGGAGGAGTCACTCTACTTTACCCCCTCCATTCCCCCCAGCCCTTGGACTAGGTCATATGCAGTGTTCCTATCGTCCCATTTTAACTAAGTCAAGGCTGTTTTCTGGTAAATGGCGGGGATTTCAAATTTGTCGATCTGGGAGCCAATCAGAATCGAGTATTTATTTTTGGATACAATGCAGAGTTAAAAAAGGTCAAGGTCGTTTCCGCTTAATTCAAGGTCACAGAGTTCGATTTTGCTAAATAGAAATTGATCAGAGATACTATTGTGGTAGTAATCGATTATTTAAGTACAATTATTGACTTTATACCAATACGGTGCATTAAGGCCATATATTATCCGAATAGGGGGATTATTCAATGGGGATTCTGACTAAGTCAAGGTCGCTGAGTTTGAATTTGCTAATTAGAAATTGATCTGAGATAACCTAATAGTAGTATCCGATCATTCAAATACAATTATTGATTTTTCCCAAAACGTTGCATTGTGTAGCCACATAATGCCAGATCCGGGTAATGGCAATGGGGATTTCGACTAAGTCGAGGTCATGGAGTTCGATTTTAATACTTATAAATCGTTCATTCAAGCAAATTTATTGATTTATGCCAACTAATCGCACACAATTTTTTTTAAACATTATACTTTGGCATAGGGAACCAGGGGCACCGAAAGAGTTACAAACTGATATATGAGCATTGATTTATTGTTGAACGTAATCCGAAGATAATTTAGTTAACTCTTCGTACGTGGACATACTTTGTAGGGTTTGCTACGTGAAGGGGGGGGGGGGGGTATTTTACCCCCCCTGGAAAACCAAACTTCCTATCATCCGATTAAGCTGAAATGTGGTATACATATACCTCCTAAAGACTTGTCAAGCGATTTTAATTTTCTAAAAAATTAATCGAGTAGTATCATTTTTATGACCTGATTACGTCATAAACTCCTGTTAGGAAAACTATAGGAAAATAACCATATATGCTATATTGACTCATATATGCTATAACTTTTGTTCAATGCAACCAATTGACTTGATTCTATTTGCATCTGATTCCAGATCACAAGATCTATCTTTGTTTATATATTTTTATAATTATACTACTTATACAAATAAGTTATAAGTAGTACCAATGTTATTTGAGTATTATTTTAAATTGCTAGTTATTTTAATAAATATTTTTAATAATCAAGTCAATGGATATAATTTACGATAAACTTATTTTTTCTATTAATGTTGCAAGTTTCAGCTACTAATATTTTCGGCAAGCATGAAAAACTAGGGGAGGGGGGGGGGTATAAAATGGATTATTAATAACATTTTTTTCTGGTATGTAAAAATATTCAAAATTA
>JAUZND010000044.1:0-35741 GCA_034780555.1 Coelogynopora nodosa | reverse complement strand
TGGAGGTGGAAGGATGAATGAACATGGAGGTGGAAGGATGAATGAACATGGAGGTGGAAGGATGAATGAACATGGAGGTGGAAGATGAATGAACATGGAGGTGGAAGGATGAATGAATATGGAGATGGAAATATGAATGAACATGGAGGTGGAAGGATGAATGAACATGGAGGTGGAAGGATGAATGAACATAGAGATGGAAGGATGAATGAACATAAAAAATGCATTATTCGTTTACGTGCTGGTAAACAACAAAAAAATCATTATAGTTTTAGCCAAAATACCATGAGCAAGAGGAGATGAAGCTGGAGTCTCCCATATGACTATTTATCGATATATGAAATTGATGAAATTTAGACCTTCCGGCCATAATTATGAAACTCTACAAAACTGCAATGCATCATAAAAATCGCTTATGGTTTTGTAAATATATGAAAATGGGATGCACTTTATATGTTTGCTTATTTCATACACCGAACAGTCAAAATGACAGAGTTTGGTCAATGTCGATTGAGGAAATTACAGAAGAAGAAATATATCGGCCATTAGTTACTAAATCCCAATACATTGGGATCTTTGTTATATTCACAACAAGGAAGATTGTATGGGTGATAAAAGAGAGCGATGATTCCTGGACAGCTGATTATTTTCGACAGACAATAATATGATAACTGATCTACCATTTCAAAAAGGGACGAAAACTATGTTATTTATGTAGAACAAGTCACACTGCTCCATTGCAAAGTTCCGTGCTTTAAGTCTTTAGCCATCCATTATCTGCTTATAATAGATAATAAGCTTGATTTTTGCCAGGTAACTCAGCTGACTTAACTCTCAGTGAACATGTTAGAGTCATTATTAAGGACAGAGTTGAAAAGAAAATGCATTCTCATCTAGGTGCTGACAGATACATTCTTGCAACACTTTAAAATGTTCTGAATGAGGTGTTGACTAAATTAGAATATGATACTGAACTTTTTAAAGTGCTACTCTGATCCTTTCCTCACTGTTTGGCAGGAATAGAAACTGCTCGGGGATGTCATACTGACTAGCTATTGATATTGTGATCACTCTCTGATAATTGTATATGCACCTATGTTAATGTTTCTGTGAGGGATTACCTTACTCAAACCAAGAAAAAGCATCCTAAACATAACCTGTAAGCAGCTATTACATACTTAAAATATCCTAAAATATCTGTTGTAGAAATCTTTCTATTTTGCCAATACAATTTTTCACAAACCGGTTAATCCTTTATATAAGACTTCAAAATTCCGTATAATATAAACTCAGTTATTATTCATGTGAAATAAATTTGAACCGTGAACAAATTACACATTTTTATATAATAATTAATTTCTATGAAATCCATAAAATGTGTGCAAGGTTCAAAAGGCGGAAAGTGTCATAATTTACAAACATTCAACGTAGTCGAACATTTAAAATAAATGCAATTATAACTGGAAAATTGAATGTATTTGTAAAAAAAAAATTGTAAATATTATTTATAGTTTGATGATAACTCATTCCTTTTCATAGACACTTCTGGAGTTTAGGATGTTGGTTTTTTCATTAAATCGTCCTGATATTATTATGAAACTTAGTTTTTTATTTGACAGTCGCATTGATAATTTCTGGTTCTTCTTTTTTTTTGTTGTATTTGTTTTGTGTTAATGTTGAGGATTTGAATAGAATGTGTTCAATTATTAGTATATAAATCTATTACCATTTAATATGAAAATTAATGTTTTAATATGAGATGTTATCATTTTAACATCTGGTAACATCATGCAGTTTATATTAGTTCAGTTGTATTTACAAATAATCAAAACTTGATTAAAGTTAAAAAATGTTAAAAATGTGACGAATATGTTGTATTTTGAATACTGTTAGTCAATATTATATGTTTTTATCTAAAACAACATTATTCTTCATTTTTAGTATGTCAAATTTTTGGATATATATGTAAATTGTGATAAACAGATTTTTTATTTTTAATATTAAATGACTACCATTTTATATATGTAAAAAATGTAATTTTTCGTTATCTAGTACGATGTAAATTTAAAAAATATGTTTAATTATTGACCTCATTTAAATTTATTCAATTGTGGTGTAATTTGTTTGAGATTAACTGATGTTATCGCTTAGATCGCATGGACTATTCCTGATAGGCCCTAGTACACCTTTAATATATAACATTCCCTTCCATACCCTAACAAATATAGGAGTCTTAATCTCTCCTAAAGACAAAATCTGATTTTTTAAGACCGAAGTCTGATATCACTATTTCTAATAGGCCTAAACAAATGTTAGTTGGATTAAGAACTGAAATACCATTTGAATACGTTATATCCGTTCTAATATCAATAGTATTAATATGAGTAATAAATATAATCTATTCGTGAAAAGTACCCATTTATACTTTAATGTAAAACTAATAAACTTGAATAAAAAGGATGCTTATTGAAATTAGGAGGGGGGACATTTTGCACCTTTCTTGATCCGGACTTCTTCAGAAAAAACATATAATATTTTATTTATAACAATTACTATAGAGAACAATTTATTACAGGAGCTTTAAATATAGAAGAATACGTGACAATTCATACTTTATAAAAATATCACTCTGTTCATAAAAATATGAAATATTTACTATTATGATGTGTTTGAGAACAGATTTGGCTATCGTTTTGTACTATCAAGCATTTCATATGGGCACAACTCAGGGTACAACTTATTTCAACATTTAATACAGGAGAAAATAGAATTAAAATAGAAATATCATTTATATCATAGTATATATATCATAATATAATTATTGTAAATAATGACAAAACAACTACAAATAAAACATGAATTATAATAAAATGGAAATTACAATACATTGTAGTGATGTTTATAATAAATAATAAAATAAGATTTAATTGCAATTTGTCAGGCGCAAGGAGCATTACATAATATATAAACAATTTTTGTATATGTATAATGAGTAAAAAGTATATGATTAACTCTACTGGTGCAAATAATGAATAAATCAGCGGGGAAGAGTTCGAAAATTGTGGGTTTATGGGGTCACTTTGCCTACACCAGCATGAAGCATTTTGACAACAAAGCTTTTAGAGTTTTGGCTGGTCACGGTAGGAAGTTGTCTGTCATGAGTGGTTGATCTTGACCGTGTCGGGTATCTGTGGTCATTTCGATTAAAATTAATTTAAATTTAAATTTTATATTCTTAAAATGTTAGTACATATGTTATTACTACTGTAATAGTAATATAATACAAGTTTAATTTTATCTAGAATTATATATGAATGTACATTTCAATAGTATGTATTTTCCACCAATTAGAAAATATTAAAATAATGTTATCTGATTCTGTTGTCTTTGTGTTTGCTTTGGTTTGAACTCGTATACAAGAGATTAGTTTAGAGTGTAAGTATTGATATAAAAAATAGATCATTGTGATTATACATGTGATAACATCTTGCGAGATTATCCCTTTTACACAATTTATTTATTTATAATTATCATTTATTAATGGGATTTTCCCATAACTAATCAACCTAACGATGTTAAAGAATAAAATCAATTGTTTGTTATAAATGCAGTGACATGGTTACAGGACATTAGCGCAACATAGGTCTGCCTACCCTTAACAATAACCAACCAGAAATAATGGTTCCCAAAGACAGCTTTGTTGTGTTATAAAAACCGTTTTAAAAACCGTTTTTATGCTTCCACCGAGCTTTCATTATCTTTATTCGTGTGGCTTCTCTGATAAGAATAAAAAGGACAAGCTGTGTCAGTTCTATTAATAATCAATTACAAATAATTATAGTCTCACTTATAGGCTATACAAGAGAGATACAGTTTTGTTTATATCACCTGAGGGGCGACAGCCTATGCAAGAGAGCTTTGAGAGAGAGCTTACATATTATTATCTTGAATATTGCCGCAGCAAACAGACACAACCTTCTCTTAGTTGATAAGTATAATCTAATACCTAGAAATCTGTACAAATGGAGGCTGATTCGGTTGAAGTTCGACTTTTGAGCACTGTGAGTTTATGATTTTCATAAAATTGATCAAAATATTCTGTATATTATTTATTTTTAATTGTCGGTTTTCTTTAATAAATAGTTACCCTTTCTTTTGGTTTTGATTTTGATTTTATTATTTCTGATTTATCACTTTTCATTTTATCTGGTGAGATTATTTTGACTGATGGTTCCAATCAATTCTATCATAACATTTGTTCATATTTTGAATATTATATAACACAGATGTATATATATATTAACATTTTCACATTATAAAAACAATATATAATAATATATAACATGATGTACTACTGTACAGAGTTTTAATATGTTGTGCAACTCTGTTTAAATCTAACTTCTTTTCAGCATAAATTATTATTAACAATAACTAACATTAAAGTCTATAAATAATATTATTTAGATTATTAATATGCATTATAAGCTGAAAGTATGTGCAACAATGATGTCGTCCATTAAATATAAGTATACAAATTTTAGTAAAACCATTAGTTAGTTATCAAGTAGAAATAATAATTAAGTAATACAAGTTACGACAAATATTTACTCCGTACAACAAATATGTGACATGTCAATGAATGCAGCAGAGATGATGTATTTATATTAAAGTAAAATTAGGTCTGAATCAATCGTAAAGGTTAGTATTATTATTACAGTATTTTAATATATTTTAAGCTAATTAGTGTATGTTTTACTAATGTGGAATATTATAATATTTTTGATAAAAAGGGAACTATTATATATTCAAATTTAAATATGTTAATATACAAAATTATTACGTTTGTAATGTTCAGTATATTCATCGTTTTTTATTTTTTTATTTAGGAATATTATTTATTCAATGTGTAAATCATCAACAAGATGTATAATAAAACACTCACATATAAATAATTACCAAAGGTGTCTAAATAAGAATAATATTAAACATCAATTTAAATAGCAGATATTTTCAAACATTTAAAATAAAATTAAAGTATACAATACATATTTAATAATTATTTATCGTTTGTTACAAGAAAAACACTTAAAATAATAATTTGTTCAAATGTTTGTGTTATAAATATAATATTAGAAAATGTAAATAATAATCATTAAAGTATTTTTACTGCAAGAAAACTTGTGTTTTTTATTGAAAAAATGTAATTCTATATATAATCATAGAAAAGGTCACACTTTTAGTATTTTAAATTGTTGGATTATTAATTAATTTTCGCGTTTTTTCTTAGGGTTTCATTTGATTACACTATGTAAATCCTTTCCTCTACATATCTATCACATGATATTTTACATACCATTTCAAATTATACATTTTTTTTAGATTTGAAAAATTATTTGATATTTTTCAAAATATATAATTGGACTACAATGAAAAATAGTCATATCTCAAGAAAAATCAAGAAAAAATATGATTAGATCAAAATTCTTAGAGACTTAAATTTAGAGCAAAAAAATTAATTTAAAAGAAAAACATCGTCATAACCTAGATTCCTAAAATGAATTTTAGAAATAAGATTTCAATTTATGACCCTATTGCATTGTATCCTATTGAAATAGATAAATGCGATACTACATGTACTATCACTCGTAGTTATAGTAAATTGATAGTCCAGATTATAGTCAAAATTCTAATTTGTTACGTTATATGTATATACCGTGAAATTTATTTTGGTTAAAGAATACATTTACTCAGTTCACCACGGCCCGTACAAATACTACTTTTAATCTCAATAACATTTTATAATCTGCCTTATTTAAATGCATTTATTTGATTATCTTCTAATATGTAGAATTATTATACTTTTATCTGCAGCATGAACTAAAGTATTTTCTTCTTTTGCTATCAATTTTTTAAAAAAATTTATCTCCTTTAATTAATCAATGTTAATCAAATAATCAATATATCGATTCCCAGTGTATACGGTGTTTTGAAACAAATTACCATTATCATCATCATCATCATCATCATTATTATTATTATTTCTCTTAAAATGACTAACGTCTAATTTAACTATCCTACTGCACTGCTCTCAAAGTGAACTGTGTTTTAAATATATATATATATGCAAAGTTCTTCTTTTTCAGACCAACAATCTAAATGTCGACAATAGCTCGAGGCTATACGATCCATTAGAAGTATGTACTCACACCATTTCATGTGTATTATGTTACTATTTTATAAATTGGATGAGAGTATCTGGTTTATTAAATGATTTGGTGGTGATGGAACTTCATCTCATTAGGTGATTAGATCTGCTAACGTAGTGAGAACTGATTATTTAAATGTTGAGTTTGTTCAATGTTAATAAGAAAGAGCTTACATTTTTTAATATAGGAAATTTCAAAATATTATTTTCCATCCATCAAGCATGATTTTTCAAGCAATAAATTTAAAGTTCTAATAGTGATATATTTCAAATTGTTTATAAATTGACAGAATACCTGCCTGAAAAAATAATTCAACAAGGGTTTTATCAGGGTTGCCAAAATAATAATAATATATTTTTTTAGTAAACTTGTCTAAAGTTTCTAATCCTCCCAAGGTCGTCAAAAGCGTTGTATTTAACAACCATAATTGTATACCTTAATAACTATGTATTTGGAAACAATATTATAAATGTACATCTACACCTCTATAGTAACTGAAAGTATATTGGCTTTCAAGTATCTATAGTAACCAGATAACACAAAATCAGTATTTTTTCAAATAATGCTATTATGTAACAATGGTTCTCAATTATTTTTATTACATTATATGGTTTTGTGCTAGTTAATTATAAACAAATTAAATAGGTGTAATTATCTATTGTGTATATTAGTTATTCAATAACATTTTTTCATCATAAAAATATTCTACTTAATTTCGGTAAAAAATGATTAGATCAATATATATTTATCTTAGTCCTACATATCCATAACTTTGATATAATATAAAAAGAAGATGAAAAAAATCGCACATTTTTCTGAAATTGCTTTCAATAAAAATTATATAGAACAGATAAATCTTGACAAAATGACATATTTATGGTGTAGTCTACAATAGCTTATGCACATGCTTGCCTTCTGCTAGTTATATTTAATTGAAATTGAAATTTCCGGGTGTTATAGAATAATAATTACCCAAAACAAAATTGCTAAAAAAATTAGGATAGAACAATTACATTACATGACTGTTTATGAGTTTTGTACACCGGGCCATTGAACTTACGGATAATAATGCAAAACTTTAAAAAAAACGTGAATTATCTAATATTTATACCATTTTTTAATAATAGCACAAATATTTATCTCTTACTAGATTGGATAAATATTAAACTCTACAGGTTGCATAAACGAAATATTTGTTTTTGTCTGAATGAATAAATAAATAAATATATTAAGTTGTTGATTTGTCTAATCATATCCCTTTTTAATGCATTCTGTATCCCATTTAAAACATATATATAATTGTTAAAAAGTCATCCGCTAAAGATATTTTATCTCCCCTAATGATGTGGAAAGTCTAGACAATGTCACACAGATGTTCAAAAAGGTAGACAAGATTACCAAATTAATTTTTAACTATTATTCGAAGTTAAAACACCGGTTTAGTATACACTTCCTTGGAATATTTTAAATATTTCATCTTATAAAGCATGCTCCAGACTATAGAATGATGTCAGGAACACAAATTTTGATGGCAAAAATAATAAGCTATCTCTGTGAAATCAATCTAATAAGATCCTTAATATTATATCCTTATCTTAAAAATGTCATGTCTGTCGGAAATCACCTCGAATAGTTATAAATGAAAGATGACTGGGTATTTAAAAAAAACATTTAAGAAATAATTATAACATATTTTTTCACTTTGAAATGTTTTCTTTTACACAATAGAATATTTGACTATTTCTTATATCTCAGTGTTACAAACATATCTAATATACAGATATATGTATATAGTATGAAGTAATAGCTGAAGTGATATATAATGCTTTTACATAATGTTTCAAAAAAATATGTTTTCCTATGTATAGTATTCACTTATAATTATTTATATATATCCTAATCTTTTTGAATTTTACGCTGGTAACTTGAAAACGTATATTTTAGTCAGAAAACTCTTATCTTCGCTTCAATGATGAGACTGATCAAATTGATTTCGTTCTGGTGTACCGAAAATCTGTAATCGAGAAAAGAAAATCTGCTCGTGAAAAGTTGGATGTTTTTCATCAAAATTTGCGTTCTCAAGGACTACAACTCGAACTAGATATCGAAGTAAGTCCTCAATATATAATCAATCCTTTAAACAGTTACTAAAAAAAAACAAAAATAGTTACAAAATATTAACTAATTTTATTACCATTACCCTTTATTTAATTATTCAAAAGAACTTATAGAAAACCATTTTGGACTTGGTCAGAAAAATACCTGAATCATCTTGAATTACACTTTTTAAATTAAAATATACATGTATTATATAAGATTTTAAAATATAATATATAATAATTATTTCGATTTGTTTCACTTTTCAATTTCATAGTTTATGATAAAATATAATTATAAATTCTTTGTCATATTTCTATAATTATATTATAATATATTCTATTCAATAAAATGAGAATATTTACTTATATTAAAATCACATTACGTTAGACAAGAAATTAAACACTGTGACATCATGTTTACAGAAAATTAAAGAAATAAACTGTTATGCTTGAATTGATTTTTTTTCTTCTTCTATTTAACTTTTCAAGTATTTGTTGCACCGGAAAGTTCCCTAGTTCAATTTCTCATTGTACCACCATGGCTGTTTCTATAATACATATAAAACAACACATTATAACTATCTCCGGAAAAACATGGCCTTCAAATGTTAATGTGTTAATTATCTCTATGTTAATGAGATGTCTTATTTGCATGCACTACACTTTTACTGCATAACACCCCTCGCGCCTGTACATATAGTGGATTAAATTATAATTTATCAAGCAACGAGCCCCACATTTTGGAAATACATTTATAATATAATGAGATTTAATTACATTTACGCATAATATAGTGAATAGTATTTTAAACAAATAAACTTTAGTATGTAGCCTTTTTCCAAATATATAATGCCAAAGGTTATATTACAAACCAATACAGTGAAAAAATCGCAATACCTGCAGACTTGTCAGAGGAATGAGGTAAATGAAAACATATCAACATCGGAGTGTATGGACTATTGCACATCAATATTGTTAATGGTTTGATATTGTCTCCCTAAAACAACTTAATTATTCTATTTAAAACATATTATAATTTAACGAAATTACTTGCTATGAATAATAGTTTATTAATATTTTCTGGAGTTTACAATATTGTGCAGGAAAAGGTTACATTATTTGATTAAATAATAATATTAACTCATTATGCAACCTTCAAGACAATTATCTAATGAAATAATCTTGTAAAAGTATGTGCAGGTGGAAACATATATTAAATAAGGTTTTTTGTTTTACAAAAATATAATTAATACATATAATTAATTTCTATTAATAGAAATATATATATATATACAGAATATATAGTTTATATAATATATATTTTTAAATATATACACATTATCGAAGTTAACAAATATATTGTGTTAGAAATAAAAAATATAAATGTTGGAATAAATTTTAAAAAATTGTAATCTTCCCTTTTTTGGATAGACACACTGCAATAAATTCTGCTTAATATTAACAATAGACAATGAGGGAAATATGCATGTGTCATATATTTGAGATATATTAATGTATCATTCCCTAAGCATAAATCTATTCATTTAATATTTAGATATGTTCTAAATGTTTTCCAGATTTATTCTAGATTTATTCTAGATGATATTAAACAGATTTATTAAATTAATTAATTGTATTTGTATTATTTAATATAACATTTTTACTTTATTTTAAATTAAAGTATGATATCGTCTTAACTTTTGAAAATACTTTTAAATTTATCCAAATTTAAATGTTAAAATTTATCGAAATGCAAATGTTAAAATTATATAATTTTTAAATCACACATTTCTTGTAAATCAATTTAATCAAATTTTTTTTTATAATGAATAATACATGCGTAACAGCATTAAGTTCTCCATTGACAATGTATGTTATGTTATTTGTCCTTCAGAAATCTCTAAGTGATCGTATGTGTCTTTTTTGATAGATCTTATTGAAACAAATGATAGTTACATTTTAAAAATTCTATTATTGAACATTATCGGGTGATATCTATTATAAAATCGCATCGTTTTCTGTACATATGGTACATTGCATCATGATAATTCGCTAGACTATGATATTATATATTTGACAATATTTTATGAAGTCACACTTAGAAATATTTATTTTATTCATATTTATTTTAATACAATTACATAATAGATAATTCACCTTTTTGAAAAAAATGATTTGACATGCTGTGTGATATGCTAAAGACTATATTTGAAACTGCTAAATAATAATATTTTCATCTTTAATTTCCAATTTTTTTTCTTCTTTTCTATTTTCTATTATGTTTTTGGGAGTTGGTTAAAATATTGTGGAATTTTGATTATTTTGAATGGATATTTATTGAAATTTGAGTAATATTTATAACAATTAACCCAATTTTTATGACGTGTTTAACCACAATATTTTATATATTGTATATCTTTGCTTGATATAAAATCGCTGTAAAATATGTACATGTTTGTTATAACATAGTTTACATTTTTAAACTCTCTTAATATAAGTATCATAATTTCAAATTTCTATGCATTTTTTTATTTAAGCAATATTAATTTCATTTTAATTTCAAGTAATGATTTTTTGTAAGCAATTTCAATGATAGCTTTTAATCGTTGTACATTCGTTTACATCTACAAGTAAATAGTGTGTGAAAAACAATTGATAAAAACATTAATAAATAAATAATTGTCTATAAGTACATTGAAAAATAATATCAATCACAATATCCTCCATAAAAAAGTCTCACGATATGCGCTGAAATATCAATATCAAAATAACGTATTCGATTTTTACACAATATAAAATTTAGAAAACATTGTATACATTACCTCCGCAAAGAACCAACACGAAACAATTTTTATGTAAAAATGCACCGCTTCTCTCCTGCTCTGCTAATTAAAACATAACGGCCAAGTGGAGGGGGAAGCCAACGAGCGCACACATTTTGTTTTATAATACAATTGTGTAGAACTGAAATTTAATAAAAATAATTTTCAGAATTATTTTTAAAAATATGTCACTTGTGCTAATTGGTAGCGTTTTATATTATCTTACAATAATATTTCCCCATGTTATCAACTATTTAGGGATAATTCTTACCACCGTTACGTATATCATCCTTCAATTACCTTGAATTTACCTTTAAAATTACCTTGAATTTATCTTAAAATTCCTTTGAATTTACCTTAAAATTACCTTGAATTTACCTAAAAATTACATTGAATTTACCTAAATATTACATTGAATTTACCTTAATATAACCTGTTGAATTTACTTTTACGGTTAACATATTCAAGTGTTATCAATTTCTCCAACTTAGATATGTTAAATTTAGTTTATATATAATTATATTCCAAACTATTTTATATTTTTTATACTTTTTATAGTAAAATCCATAATTTCTTTATCGAAACCACTTGCAATATATATGTATAAAGTATGAAAATCTATGCTCAAGTTTTTTTATGTGATGTAATACATTTTTCTAAAATTAATTAATTGCATATTTTTTTCAACACAAATAAAATATTTTTGCAATATATTTTTCTGTCAAATGCTGAACGCTATATGTAAACTTTCTTAATAATAAAAATGTTTGATATCAACAAACGAATATTTTTATCAAAAAACAATAAATTTAGTGACTTAACACAAATAATGATAATATTGTAGTTAAACCATGCAACCCATTTGTTCGAAACTTTTCGAATGTTGAAAAGATTCGGGGAATGAAAATGTTACACTTGACCATACCTAAACAACTGCTCTGATTTAGACGGGACAACAAATTTTTACCCCTTCCCCCTTTTTGCCTAGTTTTAACTCTTTATTTCTAGCTATCGCTTTTTTTTCTTCCCAAACTCCCCATAGTTTTAACCCATCCCCTTTATTTCTTCCTCTATCCCATTTCAACTCCTCCCTCCTTTTTTTCTCTTTTCCTTCCCCCTTTTTTCTTCCTCTCTCTTACTTTTTCACCCCGCTCCTTGTTTTCTTTATCTCCCTTCTTTTATTTTATCTCCTCTCCATTTTTCCCAAATTACTCCCTAATTATCCCCAGGCGTTTTGCACTAGTAGAAAGATAACATTTAACATTTATAATAAATAAGTTGTTATCAGTAAATCACATGATCAATATTTAACTGAGACACAATCAATGTCTTTTTAAAATCACATTTTTAAATTTACTATGAAACTATGAAAGAAACAATGAAAAAAACTAACCAGTGCTTAATATCAATTCTAATATGTTAAATTATTATATCGATTATATTAATCTGATGAGAGTATTAATTGAAAATGAATCGGTGTTTAAGAGTATACTTTGTAAATCAGAATTACCGTTGATAAACTATATCGTACTTTTTACATTTTAATATCTATAACAACACATCTTATTAATTTAATAATTCATTTTCATTTCAACAGTTACGGTTATTGTTATTACCGTTATGGTTTTATATAGAAACGTTAACATTTTCATATCGGGAAGATCCATTTTATTCAATAATTTCTGAAAAATGTGATGAGTCGTTGCTTGATAAATAGGGATTTAAGTGTCTAAGTAATTATGTTTACTATACAGCTAAAGGTTCTATGCAATAAAAAGTTTTGTGCATGAAAATATTACTATAGGTTTTAATTTATATACACAAAACAGTTTGTGTATGAATAAAAAAACTTGCTTTTCAGAAACAATTGAAAAGTAATGTACAAAGATAAGATGGTATACAATGTAGAATTTTTTTCTCTCATAAAATAGACAGTATATAAATTTGTAAGGTGCAATTGTAATGTTAGTAATATAAAAAAATAACATTTTAAAATTAAATATAGTGTTTAAATTGGTAAATTCTTCCCGCTGCCCCTCCTAATAACATACCTCCTAGCAACATACACATTTGTCCAATTGTACTGCAATTTTGTGAATGTAAATGTTTGCATCTACAAATTTGAAACGAAAAAACAATTGATAAAACAGTGAAGCAAACTTTGTATTAACCATGGAGTATGAGCGTATAGTTATATAAACTTATGGTAGCAACACCATTATTTTCCTTGGTGCAATTACTATATTTCAATATAACTTGTTCTTTCAAATCAATATTATTCAATCTTCAGAGATAAATACTAAATTTCGTTTCAACTCATGTATTGTACAATCTGTTACTATATGGTCATATTTTGATTGCACAGGACCTTCGAGATGAAGTATATGTGAAAATTCATGCTCCATTTGATGTTCTCGCGCGATATGCTGAAGTTTTAAAGCTTCGTATGCCAGTGACAAATGTAAGCATTTTTATATTATATTTAACTTGCAATCATATAAATATATTTATGACTATCTATTATTATATCTATAAATAAAAAGTAATTAGATTAAACATCTTTTTGTATTGTTCTTCTTGCTAAATTTTCAATTCAAAACATTTATGTAATATTATTTATTTCAAATTATTTCAAATTTCTAAAAAGTATAACAACTTCGATATTTAGTGATAAAAGTAAATGAGTTGAATTAAAAAAAGGGTCAATTATGGTTGTGCAATACGTGTTTGTGTAGTACGCAATAACGTACGTTATCTAGGCTCTTCAATTGGAACTGATGCATAAATACTGTTCCTATATGTTTTAAACACAATAAAATTATATACAGCCTGTCGTAGTATATGCCCTGGTTTAAAACAGATGGCAAAAACAAATTATATTAAATATTACTCAATCTAAATCTTACATTGAAATATGCCAATGGTAGCTAGAGGAAGTATAAATGTGATTTTAATTTTATCAATTAAAAGATACTAAGAGTTTTAGCTTAGGTTGTATAATATGTGTTTTATTCCACTAGATAAACGGTGAACAGTCTCTGTGTAAACTTACCTCTGGACCTATGGGGACGCTTTTCAGGAAAATGACAAGAAAAATAGGCCTTGAAAGTGTCATTTCCTTACCCAGCAATTTGGCGGAACTAAAACCTCATGTCACATGGCCGTTCGTAAAAACAAAAGAGTATTTGTAAGTTACAGCATCGAACTGTTTGGGACTTTCATATTTTAGTTTTTCTCCACCTTGTTATAACCCAATTGCTGTATTATAGAACAACAAGTCAAATTTGGAAATTTAAGCAGACTAACTTTTGTATTCAGTTCAACAAAGTGAACACATATTGAACTAGAATATTCAATATTAATTCAGTAGAATTATAAGCCATTTAAAAATTTATTTATAAGTAAAAGTATTAATTTAAATAAGGTATGAACAATACATAATATAAAATATACAATACAATATATAAATATAACATATTTAAACGATATAAGTTATATCAAGCAATTACCAACTTTCCTTTACGATATATATCAAGCAATTACCAACTTTCCTTTACTAGACCTTTCGATATATTTTCTTTTTATAACTATCCGGTTAACCTGTTTTAAATGGTTAAATTAGTTTTAAAAAGAAATCTAACATAATTTAACACAATTCTACAAAAAAAAAATAAATAACCGAGGATTACATTTTATTTTTTGTAATTATATGCCCAATTGCTTCAAATTAATAAATATGAATATTGAGCTAAGTATTAAAATGTTAACCTAAAAATTTTATTTAACATAATATTGTGACCATATAGACAAGTAATATATTATAAAAATGACTGAATAAATAATAAAATAAAATAAACAATTATAATTTATAACATATTTTTAACAACGGTTGAGTAGAACTCAAACTTCAAAATATATAAATTTGGTCAAAATCGTATAAAATGTCCCCAATTTTGACAGTTAACGAAATAAATCTAGCTTTTTTTAAAAAAAATTATGCACCAAATAAAATTAGATTTGGAAACACAAATCCAATAAAATCATAGAAATTAACAATTTAAATAACATTTTTAAATTGACCTGTAGTAATTTTTTCTAGTAAACAACATAAATGGACCCTATATGAACTTTAATTGTACAATCGATAAACTATGAAATCAAGAAAATAATATTTATGCGCCCATTATTTGTGAAACATCTATCAACACAAAAAAGTTTTCACAAAAAGCACTCGGTATTATTATTATTATTATTATTATATTATTATTATTACACAGAGTATTATATGTATTACAAAGGCGGCATAACACGAGGGAGCAGTACCATCTTCGCTGCCCCCCATAAAGTAACTTTTTTATTGTAAAATGTTGTCTTATTGTATCTTCTATTTTATATAAAAGGAAAGATAAAACAATTGTTGATAAAAATTGCAGATGGCTCCACCAACAAAAAATTACTACACCATGTATGCACTATAATGTTAATATTTGTCAAATGTTTTCAAAAACTACAGATTAAAGATTAAAACTTCATAACGAAGAATCGGTAAAAAATTTTATTATAAATATTCCATCAAATATTTTTATAAAACAAAACGTTACTTCATGCAGTCTCATGATACATTTAAATTTTGATAATTAATATAATAAGTTCGTGTCTGATCTATATTTTTTTAAAAGGGGAAGGGAGCGCTGTAACCTAGAGGGAATACTATAAAGTGGCTAAACAAGACCTTTATTTAGCTCTTAAATGACGAAAATTGAAGGTCATTAAAAAAAGGGAACGCTCGCCGCATGGGCTCCCCGTTGAATCCGTCACTGCGCATGTTTTAATCTAATTCAAAAGAAATCATTCACTGATTGTTTATTTTAAATGTTTAGAAATATAAGTTATAGAAAAAATACCACCAGAAATCAATAAAAGTTCATAAATGGTTTTTTCCTCTGAAATGTATTTTAAAACGATAACTTTGATATATTTTAAGATATTTGAAATTATTTGAAATATATGTTTATAACATTTTCATAATATTATATACTTTAGATGAATCTCGAATGAAATATGGTTATGCTAGATTATTAAAACAAAATGATATCGTGATAAGCATACTATATTTAGTCTATAGTGTTATACCTTTCTTTACGAGTAGGCTACATAACAATTCCAATGTTGCTATGTTTCCAGATTTGATATACCAGGACACCTAGATGACTTTTTTACCTACACCGAGAGAAGTCATATAGTGAACTACATCCTCCGTCATTGTAAATACGCCGCGGGTAGATTCTCTTTTGGAATCGGAAAGCTGCTTAGTGAAAGAGTTTACTTGGCCGCTTATCCTATGCACGATGTAAGTTGATTTAAGTTTGTATTGTATAATAGAGTACAAATTGTCTATATGTTATATATCAATATATAAATTATAGCTCCATTAACATATCTGTTTCACCAATCGCTTTGTTTAGTGTAGAACTTACGAAATTGGGAGATTTTTAACAGTATTATTTTAAGGTTCCTATATAGAAATTGTATAGTCAATATGCCTATTTTAATATATTTACTTTAAATTCTACTGACATATTAATCAATATCCAAGAGTATTGTCGGTTTCACGATATAATTTACAGTGCATTATAATTATAAGTATAAGCAAATACTGCTAACATTGCATATATATATATATATTGATAAATATTTTATTACATGACGATATTGTTCCTAATATATTTGTTTTTAGCGCTGTTTTTTATTTCTAATATTTTATATAAATGTAATATTTTGTCAAATAATACGTGAATAATAAATAATTTTGTTGGTATAATTTAAATATAATAAATAATTGAACGTATACAGTAAATCATATTTACTTATAGATGCTTGAAGTATTTGTAAATAAAAAAAAGAGTGTTTATCGACAAGAATAGATTCATAATATTTAATTTATGTCCTAAATTTTCAACCTAAAAATTGCTTACCAATTGTTATTAACATGCATGTACAAATTCATGCGTATTACAGTATTATTAGAATAAGGACTTTTTTTAACATTATGGTTTTATTAACTTATTCATATAGAGCAAATACAAGTCCTATAGAATATTCTAAAATAGTTATATCTGAAATCGTATATACGCTTAAGTTTGTTACATTTACATCTAAGTTAATAAGCACATATTATTTATAAAATTTAATTAAAATTTTAGGAAACATATTTTAAAAATTTATAAATGATATACTTTAGATTCATGTACAGTTTGCATAATAGTTGTTCTGTAAACCCTTTAATTGTATAAATCCTAATTAAAAGTATTTAATTCGTTTTAATTATTTTATATATTAAATTATGTTAAATTTTCTTGAAGTTATTTTAAATAATCTTTAGATATGTTAAATAATTTTTGGTTATTTTAAATAAAGGTTTTCTTAGTTTGAATAATATTTAATTTTAATTATATAATAATATAATTATTTAAAATATTTATTTTGTATAATATCGATTATATTTTTATTTTTATCTTTAATTATTTTATATCTTTAATTTTTATTGCATCTTTCGTTCTGTTACATATTCATTTCTTTTAAATCTTTCATTATATGTAATATTTAGTTATTTCATATTTTGGAAAAGTATGTGAAACTTTTAAGTAAATTGATAAAAAAATCTTTGCTAATGCTGTTTTCTGACAATCATACTGAATATTATAACTACTGTTATATTTTTGGTTTTATTGATATTGATTTTTGTTGTAATTGTTTTGTTCGTTTTTTAAAAGGTTTAAATAAAAGCTTGATTCATTTTTAATATCTCGGAAATTTTTATAAGGTCTAATTTTAATGTTTTTTCATAAAATATGTATATGGTATATATTCATAATATTTTTCTATAAAAGTTGAGGTAAATACATGTTTAGTATAAATTTTAGTAATACAAAAAAACTAATTTTATAATTATGTATGTAGTGATCATAATTATAAATATGTAGTTCCAATAGTCTATAACTGTTCGTCTCCTATTTTAAAAGGGTCCAATAAAAGCAGGAGGCAAGAATCTTCGAAGTGCACTCTCTGATAATTGGGCCAACTTTGGTGTTTGGTACAAACGTCAACCACTAGATCATATAAAGTTAGTTACAATGCTTTATATTTCAATAAGTGTTTTATTAATTTGTATTGGTTTTGAATTCTGTTATATACAGATAGTATATAATTCATTTTAAAATGATATATAGAATTTTGTTATTAAAGTTAACACCACAAAATATCACACTTTTGTAATTAATTGTAGTAATTAATAATAATAACAATACATTATTTTATTATCGGGGCACGAAAGGGAGACAATCGCAAAAAAGGTATAATATTGTTATCATAGTCATGATATGAGAACCATCCTCAAATTATTGTTTCCTTTAAAAGAGTGTTATAAAAAACACAGGGCAAGATTCTGAATATTATTTAACTTTGAAACTCTCATTTGTATGCCAGGGTATTATGTTGAATTGCTAGTAACGAAAAGCAGACAAAGTGGTTGGTTCGGGTTCTCAAATGAATCAATCAACATTCTCCTTTGAACCGGTTGGTTTTGGTTTCCACATGAGACTCCCGCTATCCCCCTTGACATGTTGGGCTAGGTTTTCAAATGGATCAATCAACATTCTAATCTGATAATTACACCGTTCTCGCTTCCGTGGAGACTAAATAATTAGTTTACAAAATTAAAAAATAATAAATAAATAAATAAATGAAAAAATATTTTTGATTTAGTTTACTGCTAATGTCTTGTGACGACAAAAAATAACATACTTGCCTATTTCTATATTATATAGAAATCATTCCTTTTATACCATAAAAGTATGACTAAAGTAAAATTAATTTAAAATGCTGTCGTTTACCAATTATATCTTATATAAATTGATTCTATATTATAATGAATATTCAAAACATTATGTTAAATATATTAAACAAATTTAAAAATTATATTGTGCTTTTCTATTATTTACAGAGACTATTTTGGCTCTGAAATTGCTTTCTACTTCGCCTGGATGGGTCACTACACATTTTCGCTGATATTTTTATCTATAATCTGTATTGTATTTCTTGTTTATGGGATCGTTACTTCATTTAGCGATATAGTTTCGTAAGTCAATGTGATATTATTTTGTTTGGAATATGTTTTTTTAAATAATTTTTCAACTAAATCAATGTTGCGCATTAAATTCCATCAATAAAATCCATGGAATGAAATGATGAGTTTCAACATTATTGTAAATTAATAAATTCGTGTGAGTAAAATGTGGTGTAAAATGTTGTTTTCATGGAGAGAGTGTTTTATCAATTAACACTTCTGTGAAATACACCTTTGATTACCGTGTGTTTTTATGTGAAGCTTGTTGTTATAATCTCCATAACTAGATTATATCAGTCTTTAACCATTTTTAAAAAACACAAATTTCTACTTTGATGATTTTGTGACCGAAAGTTTTCTGATAAATAAATAATTTTATATACTAAAGTAAATTTGGTTTCTTATTTTTAATAAAAACATTACATTATTTCATTTTACTATTCATTGCATAAATAACTCACATTTGTATACTTTATTTACTTGCATATATTTATTGTACTTTCCCGTGTTTCCTCAATTGTAAGTTTGTTTTAGTATGTTGGATATTGTTGGATATTGGATAATGTTAGATATTTTTACATACTATATTGTATATTACTTATTTACCACAGCGATCTTGAATAATCACCTTTTCTTTGACGACGAGGAACTCAAATATGAATTACCGATCGAATTTAAATTCCATAAAACAGATATTAAATTAATATTAAATTAATATTAAAGTTTCCATCATTTTCTTTAATTTAAAATATATGATTAAATTCATATGGCTGTTTTGAATTAATTAATAGACCCCCCTCTAAGCAGTTAGATAAGAATAATGTCAAACATTTATATTTTTATTAATACATCCATTATTTATGTGAGGAGAATTTCATGGCGCCATAAGCTAGATTCGCCACTGTCATTAATTGTTTTCAATTTTAACATCGTTTATTATGCTGAGATTAATGATACAACCAATAATTACATTCGAGCTCAAAAAGAAAATATAACACATATAAACCAGTTGATGTTTCATTCATAATAGTATGATTCATAGTATGATTCATTCATCAGAGTATGTATATAATAAAACTAATATAGTCTGAATTATAAATGTTAATTTTCACTTGGAACTAAGTTGGTTATTTGTGGCGGCAAAAATTGTGAATGAATTCAGTATTGCTAATTAGTTATCAATTACATTTTTTTTATTTAAAGTTCATTTATAATTATTGTTTACTTATAGAAATATGTTAACTTTTCTACTGGATGAATATTTTTAAGAATTATCCTAATTTACTGTTGACTTTTAAAATGAAGAAAATTAACTTCCGTCGTGTGACACTTGCTATTTTCTTTATAGCACAGAAGTATGTCTCAACGGAACTAACGTTATCATGTGTCCCCTTTGCAATAAGGAGTGTCTTTTTTGGAGACTCGCCGACTCCTGTGCCTACGCTAGAATCAGTAGAATTTTCAATAATCAGAGCACTACCTGCTTTACAATTATCATTTCAATTTGGGGTGAGCAGATTGTGCAATCTTTACGTAAAAGTAAACAGTAGACCGCATGGGTTCAGAAGATAACTGATAAATATAAAACACAGAATAGCATCAGAATTAAACTGAACCTGCTCTGATTCTTACAGAATTTTATGTTCATTTGTTGCATTTTGAACTCAGTCCACATTTTATTAGATTTGTTAGTTCCGAAAACGTGTTCTAATTTTGTTTTTAATTTGTATTGATCATTAGGTCTGCTGTTTAACATTTCTTGGCAAAGATCACAAGCTAAACTTATTCATCGCTGGAATTTGCCTGATGTTAGCACAGACATGGTAAGATATATTTGTCATAATTATTAAGAGCAATTTTATTCGTTTTTTATTTACTTAATCTTACAATTTGATATAAAAAATCTTGAAATACCGCCAGAAATGTAAAATTGAATTCAGTGAGGGATTGGGCACTCGGATTTCCGCTAACTACGGAATTTTTGAGCCCTACCATAATTGTAAAGTTACACCTGATTAAAACAAATATGTAAAGTTACACCTGATTAAAACAAATATGTAAAGTTACACCTGATTAAAACAAACAAATATTTAAAGTTACACCTGATTAAAACAAATATGTAAAGTTACACCTGATTAAAAAATATATTATGTCAGCTAGGAGCTTTTTCTAAGATTTTAAGGTTACCCGTTTAAGAGTAGAAGTGTGTAATGTGACTAGGGGAGTCTAAGAGAGACTTGGAGCTAGTGTCCATGCAGAGACTTTGAGGGGCGCCTATAGACAGAGAAAGAGTGAGAGAGCCAAGTGTTGAAAATGTACAGAATGCAACACAAATATATAATACAGAATAGTAATTAAATAATAATAATAATAATATACAAATAATTTATTAATAGTTTATTTTAAAATGACAATGACATAAGAATGTTTGTGGTGGTTTGATCCTTTTTTCATCGAAACTGGGAGGAAGTGAAGCAGGTTATAATGTACATCTAGGTTCTCTCAGAGGTGGAAGGAGGTATAGATGATTTGCACAACTATGTGTAAATCTTATACTAGAATAATATAAATGCGGTAGCTATCCACACATATGTCCCTCCGAGCGAACTCGCAAGACATCGAATACCATTGCTGACGTTGTAACACATTTCATACTAATTTTAAATGTACGTCGTATATAAATATTTCTATACTACTTCAATATAGTTTGACACATATCAGTGAATGCAGTGTTCATTGATGTCTCTCATATCCATTACTTTTTAGGAAGCTCCTCGACCCGAATTTAATCATTACATGCAATCAAAAGAAGAAGAAGTGGAACAAGGACATATGGTGAGAAACGTTTAAGACTATAAATTGTATTCATCTGAGAAGATGACATTCAGTATATATTAACTACTGACTTTATTTACTTAAAAATGTAAATTTGCAGTATAAATGTAATTAATGCGCATAATGTATTAATAGACTCGTACAACATATTTTGCAACTTCATATACAAATTAAATATAATTTGCAATACAATTTAATACATTCTGACCAAATGGGGATTAGTTTAAATATTTCACATAATCATTTTATAAACATTTGTTTAAAATATATGTAGATCATTTTCAGACAGTGTTATGTCGTAAATGAAAATGTTGGAGTTTTATAAATTTCCTTTCCTTTCATTTTTGTCTGGTACAAAATTTGTAAGCACAGCAAAAAATGAAATTTAATGTTTCAAAATAATTCTGATTATTGCAAACCAATTCTGATAATAAATAAAACGCAAGTAAGATATTTTTATATATTTTGTACTGGTATCGATTAAAAAATTTATAAATTATTTTACGTCATTTGCACAATTTTTTTTAAAACAATGTAATGTATGTTTTAATGTATGATTGTATAAAAACATAATTTTAATGCATGCTTATTTGTGTTACGATATTACATATTTAGTTATATTAATAGGTGATGGAACTATTATGTTATATATTTAACTATATTGACAAGTATTAATATATATTTGATTAAAATAATTAACTTCTAACTATAGTTAAATGTATTTATGGCTAATGTACATACTACATTTCAATCACAAAATCTTGAAAAAATTTAAATAAGATGTGACAGAACATAATATTTTGCAAAGTAATACAATATAGAATAAATATATAATTTGTTTTAAATAATAATTATTCACTCCAAATATGATGCGTAATATCCGATTTATGTATAAATGTATAAACTAATTTGATTAACATAATTGATTATATTTGTGAAATGTAAGGGTTTATTCAATTTAAAAATGACATTGTTCATTCATTTGAAAATTAAATATCTTTAATATTATCAAATTATATTTTGTATAATACTGAAATTACAACATTAGAAAGAATTAGGCTATACAATTGTTTCCCTATATTTTACGTAACCGGTAATAGATTCGCTTTTACAAAATAGAATATAATTATTTATTATAACAAATAATAAATAATATGTATAATAATGTTTTGGAACGAATCTCATGGCTGTGAGTAAAAATTTGTCCGCGCGCGCTGTAATCATTAGGATATTTTAAAGAATAATTTACATTTTTATTTGATAAATATACACTATATAGGCAACAAATATTATATCGCGCCTTCAACTATAATGTTTAAAATGTGTTCTTAAAAATAAATGTTTCTAAAAATTGTGACCGAAAAACATACAGTAGAATTAAAATCACATCGAAATATATCAATAAAAACCGATTGTTATTTCAGTAAGTCTAAGGGACACTGATACAATGGACCAAGTGCACCCGAGCCACGATTCCCTTGTCGATTCCCTTGTTTACGCCGTTGACTTCTGTCATTTGTTTTTATTTTATGCTAATTATCTTTTTAACAATCGAGATATTTTGAACTATAGAAGAAGTACCTACATAATGTACAGTATATGTAAATTAAATATATAAATATCTGTTGTCATACTGTCGTATATAATATATAGTTTTGACATATTACGAGGGACCTGGCGAAGAAAGGCTTAATATATAATAACGATGTTAATTGAAAGAACATCCATACCGTTTATACATAAATTGCAATGTTATAATTATATATACTGTACATATATACGTATAGCGCCATTAGGCCTAACAGTTCTTGAATAAAAATTAATTTCATTAGTGTGTAAACTTGAAATACTAATATAAATCCAATTAAATGAAAACACAAACTGTGTCAAACTTGTTTCAATCATATTTTTTTCAATGAATACAGAAGTTATTTAGACATAATTTAGTTAATCATACATATCAAAATATAAAATCATACATTATAAAAATGTAAAATGGCATAACCAATTAGGTAAAATTAATGTTATGGATATCGAGGAATTAAATACTGTGAAGTTTTCGTTGTTCATGTATGATGCAAGAGATATAAACAAACAGAGAAACATGTAGCATAGTCAATAGCTATACTACTGGTGGTGTCCATCGATTTAGTTATTAAATGTGCTACGTCGTGTACAAGTAATTTTTGACAATTATCGATCACTTTAGTCCTTCAACTTGTCACGTCGGATAAAGATCATTTGATAATTGTCACAGAAATCAATCGAGATTCAGTCCTTCAAATTGTCACGTTGCAAACAGGTCATTGAAATTGTATTCGGTTAAGCAGATCAAGTGTTGTGTGCGTACTGTACAATATATAGTGCACACATATGGCAATTAGTGTTATAATTAAACAATAAATTATTAGTTTATTATATTTTATTCACCTTATTACTGTTCCTTCATCATTATTTTTATATGGTTATCCTTCTTTCATCATAAGACTTTAAAATGTTGCATAAATTAAGTGAAATAAAAACCGATTTCTAGGATTACTATAATTTATGGATCTAAAATTAACATTTAAAATTATCTAATGGACAGTTATTAAAAACATACATAAATTTCGTGGGGGGGAGGGGGGGGATGAGGGGGTTGTAATTATTAAGTTTGCTTAAGAATTATAGTTCTCTGGTGGTATTGGCCGAACAATAATATCTCTGGCTGCCACTAGAAATATGTTTTACAGTGATCTATCGTACTCATGTATTATACCTCCGTAGACGATTCTGCCGACTATCAGTGTAAGTTTGTTTTAAATTTCCGTCATCAGACGTCGTTGTGCATTTATTTTCAATACATTAATTTATTAACTGACTAGATTAGTGAACAGTTTAAAGGTGTTTACGACAATACACACATTTAGATTGATTATTTTACTAAATTGAATATATTCTTTTTCCATTATTGGTAAACATTTTATTTTAATTGATAGTTTTTAAGCACTTCCGATAAATCATAGCCATATAGCTGGTAAAACCGTGTAACACTGGCATTAGAAATTTATACACACATACTGTATTTAAATAATACATAATCTAGTATATGTATCGCCAATTATTACAAATGTAAAAGATCTCATCAATCATAAAACACTATTTTAAAGTCAGTTAGTAATTTTTCAATGCACTTCGTACATCTTTTATTGTTTTAAATCCTTATTATGCAGTATGTATAATATAAGCATTTTTATCGGAAAATCAATCCGCAAACGATAACTTTATTTGAAATACCTCAATGCTTTATGTTGTGGTTGCTATTTTAAAATCTTTAGCAAATGAAGTTATTTTGTATATAATTGTTGTATATTGAACCTTTTCATATAATTTATTCTAATTAATATTGTTTAAAACTAAGTTTCATTGTATCCCTTATATTCTCCTTTCCTTTACTTATTTGTATTTTTAGTATACACTACATTATTTAAATAGTTACTTACAATTTTTGTATTTATATTGTAATACATTAATTTTGTTATTTTTGTATTATATTATAAATAAAATATAAATCAACAAATATGCACATAACATAAATGTCGTACACTAAATAATATAGATAAAAATAATATCGTTCTAAGTTCGAAACATTTAAAAATTCAATATTGTCATTAAAAGTGAGATTTTTTTAATGAAATTTTTTATCCCATAGGCGTACTCATGAAGTTGACGTCGATGTAAATGTATAATATAGAATTATCAAACAATAATTGTGATTACTTTTATGTAACTTTATAAATTTGTTTTCTTTGTAGCCACATCATATTTTGAAAGTATTCATTTTATAAGATTTATATAAGTTAATGGTTTGCGATAATGTATATATCAGATTATGCCTGAAGATGTGTATCAGTGCTACACAAAACAGTGTTATTAAAAAGACAGCTGAACGAACACAAAAACACACATCTCTGCCTTTCTTGTGGCTATTGTAAACCCATTTACTAGCTCAAAATAATATCCATTAATGATAATAACTCTTTTTAATGATCATAGAAACACTTTATCCATGTTTACTCTAAGTGCCTGTAAAATTAAACAAACAGTGTTCTGACAAGCTGTTTATATAATATTTAATCGATAGATTTAAAACAAAAAAATAATGTAAACAATAAGATGGAAATACGCCATGGTTATTAAATTTTATGCTTTATCATGGTCGTAACGATATGTAATGTATTCCATATCATGGAACATTTTTTATACTCTATTGCCATCATAATTTGATGTGGAATATTTTAACATCATTCTGACTTTATTCATAATGTTTACAATTATTTTGGATAACAATCATCTTGATAATAATACTCCAATAATAATTGTCAACATCAATTGTAGCATAGACGTGATATTTCTTTTCTAACAAAGCAATATCAATAATGAACATTTTATTTTTTATATATTATTGTATAGTAAATGCCCATTTTACAAAACGACAGTGCATATATAAGATACTGGTAGAACTGCTAAGTACACACTTTTTTTAAGATTTGTTCGATTTATCTTAAAATCCAAGAAAAAGATTAATATTACATACAGCTTTAAGAGTAGAAATTGAAACAAAATGAAATTTATATTAATCATTTTTCGGCGAATTCGATGAACATAATTTATTCTGTTTTTTCTTTTATTATCTTAATCAAATTTTTTAACATAATCTTCTGTTTATATTTTCTAATAACTTTGTATATTGAATTGTCATGTAATGAACGGAAACAATATTTAACTACACTTTTTCTAATATATATATTGTATAGAGCTCAACAATATTATATATATGTTGACGTAGTTCTTTAGCGATTTATTTCTCTGTCATTTTTTAATCTTTGAAGATAGAGAAAAAAATGTAGAAATACAAAATCTGTATTATGTTGAGAAAATACTCATTATATTAATTTTCTTTGATAAGTATTTATAAGTTTTTAAGTACTTATTAATACTTCGATATAAGTATTGAACTACGTTATATTGTTTATATTTATTAATGTTCATATTAGTTCAAAGCAAAACAAAGATTAATCGAAACATATAATAACATGACTGTTTAATTTTTATCAACATGCTTTGCATGTATTATATTCATCATCAGGACATGATTACAAAAGATGTAGTACAATATATAAATAAACACAATTAAAACAAATGACAATAAGAGAGGTGTTGCACCAAATAAGAAAAGATTTTAATATTAAACATATATACAACTATGACGCACCATTAGTTATTTGAGGTTAAGTCGAGATTATTAAAGGTTTAGGTTGAAGTTAAATAGTTCATGACAGTTCTAAATTATCACTTGTAATGTCAACTATTTAATTACAAATGATGCACGACAACATATTATGATTTCCTGCCGCGATGAAATAGACCAAGGTTACGCTTGTTTTACCAATGTAGGTCACCTGCAAGTCATTCGTATAAGCAACTGTGTAGATCAATTTAGATTGCATAACAGTTGACATGTGACAAATGTGTCCAATTTTAAATGCTTTTAATGACATTTTAAAGGTATTATTAGAAGAAAATTGTTTTTTTACTAGTTATACAGATTAAGTACCAAGGTAAAGAAATATAAAATAATACCATTATATTTAACAACAGGAACAATAGTTTTTATTTTAAAAATCAAAGATAATATATAGTAAACCTCTTGTTAAATATAATCATTCATATTGTGTTTTCTTTATCTTGTTATGTTAAATAAAAAAGCTTTTTCCTCTAATGATGTCTTAAAATTTGTCTTCAAAATATGTTATGCATTGTTTCATCGAAAATTTAGAACTATCCATAAAAGAAGCCGTATTATTTAAACAATTCAACCACAGCTTAAACATTAATAAAAGCATGGTTCTTCATGTTTTTATTTGTCTTCGATTAAACACTTTTCCTAGCAGTGTATTTATTACCTATTCTTGTGTTATGTTTTAATTGTATTTATTTATACAATATATTATTCAACACCTTTTGTATAGTCTTCTACCGATGACGAACCTAGTATATTGAATACATGTTGATGTGGTGTAAATTAAATAATAATGTCCATATGTCTTGGCTAATCTGTCGATGTCTATAAAAATCTCTTTTCACTTTTGTTATATTTAATTATTCTAAAATTTCTTACCAATGTGTTATGTTAAATGTTAGTATGATGTTTAGATTTTAAATTTGCAATATTTTGTCTGACACAATTGGCAACAGTGACAACGATTTGATGTTTTCAGAGTTTCACAGAGCTTTTGAAAAGTCGAAAAAAATTTAGTGAAGTTATCATTATGTTAAAAATATAACAGAGCTGGTCATTCTCGGCCAAAATCTGGCAGAGCATATTAATAGCTCAATAAGAAGTCTAAATGGGCCTTTGTATAGCTTTTATTATCTGAGCATTAAGCCGGAACTTTAAAATCTTCATAATATTTCAATGCTCTTATCAGACTCATTCAGAATTCCCAGCTCACCAAAATGATGTCTAAATCTAGCTCAAAGTTAATATATTCTATATCAATTAATTAATCATTATTATATAGTTTTTTTAAGTGGATATATTATTACTTTTGGTCATATATATATATAATAAAAAGTAATATGGAATAAATTTTATTATATTAAAATTTATTCCATCTATCTACGTAACAATATCCTACTATTTTTATCAACAAATTTAATCAATCTCTTATTTAAAGCTTATTAATCTATATTTTAGATATGTCAAAATACTTTATAGTTGTTGACTTTTTATCAGCATCATAATCAATCAAATCTGTTTCAGCCCCAAAGTCATGATATTTCCTGGAGAAAACGTCTTCCAACTTTTCTGTTGACGTTTTCAACTGTTATATTTTTGGTAAGATAATTTTATGCTGATATACTGTTATGTTTAAAAAGAAAGAAAACACTCAATTTCACATGACTATTTCACATATTTATATATGTAACTATAAAGTTTTAACAGGCTTACAAAATGTTTGTAATATTTTTCAAAACTTCATTACATTTTAATCATCATATGTTTTTCTTCCCATTTTTAGTGATATATCCGAGTATGCTTTGATTAATTTCAATATTTAAAAATTATATTTTCTTTGCTTTTTAACATAAACTGAACATATATATGACCCCCATTCTTACAATTATACCAATCGCTTGTCTGCAATTTTCAAAATAGGTTATTTTGTATAATTCATGTCGGCTGCAAAATTGTTTGAACCCGTTTTCAGCAAACAAAACTCTTCATCTGATGTTGTATATTGTTAAATACTAGTTTTGTTCTGAAGAAAATCGGAAGTGCTGCCTGGTATTGTTTTATGCTAGTCAATTATGTGCAATGACCATTAAAGAAAGCTTCCATCTTCCAGTTCTTCCATCTTCCCAGCCGACAACCTTTGAAGTATTGAATTTTGGCACTGTTTTGCACAAAATTTTTCAACTCAGCGAACTCAATTGAACTAATATATAGTTAATTAATATATATCCAGTTAAAATTTGTATTTGATATTTGGACAAATCAAATATCAATGTGAGTACTTATGATATATAACAAAAACTTTAATTTGATCATTTAGACCCTAGCTCACATTTTTGCGACTTACTCGAAAAAAATTTGCCGACAAGCGACTGGTATTGTGAGAATGGATCACATATAGTAAAACTGTTGTTTCGTAAATTTAGAGCAAATTCTAATTTTTCTATTCTTTTAATTGATATTCACTTGTAATATTTAATATGTAATTGGTCGTTGGAGATAACATATACTTCATATTACAACTAAATTAGATGGCATAAATTAGCTGCTTTATTAATTTCAGTTTAATAAATAAATTTAAATCCGTGGCATATTGGAAATTATTTTCATAAGTCTATATTTATATATATATGTATTAAACTAAAATTAATAAGGCAGTACGTGCTATTATTAGGATATCCGTAATAATATCAATATGTATAGGATAATTTTTGGATACATTATTCGGTGGTTTACATTTTGTTAAATTTTATAGCATCTTTTATTATATTTCCTTGATAACAAAACTATTTTCCAGGAGAATTATAAACATTTACTACAATAAATGTAATTATCTATATATATATCAGATTAATTCCACATTCCTCACTCTTATAATATATATACTTTGCTAACAATCCATTAAAAACACAGTTGAAATACCATATCAATTATTGATGTGGACAATTCATGATTAAAAGTAAAGGCGCGTTAAATAACATTGTTATTTAATAAGAAAAATATAGAAATTTAACGTCCCTTATTATAAAATATTATATGTATCGTATATATCAGTTACTATACTAATCAAATTAGATGATTATCCTAAATATGAATATTATAAAAATATAAATATTTTAAAATAAATGATGTACTGATTAAATAAGCTTATTCGCGTCCTACATATATATTTAATCATTACACTGAGTAACATTATTTGGACATTCACCTTTCACGTGTCACCCGTCCGCTTTCAGGTGTGTCTTGCATTAGCGTTTGTCTTCAGTGTAATCGTCTACCGTGTCTCAGTTTTTGCAGCGCTCAAAGGACAGAGCTTTATTTTTGCCAGAGACAACGCCTCTCTTATCAGCGTAGCCACGGCAGCATTTCTCAATCTAATGAACATCCTTGCCTTGACCTTGGTCAGTATGTTTCTGTTCCTATTGGACAGAGAATGTATACTTTTATGCAATAATGTGTGAATCTCTGATTGATAGTTTGTGATAGTTGTGCATTATATTCTTGTAAAGCAATAGGGATAAAATATCACATTGAGGAAATTTAAAATTATTTTAATATAATTAAACAGGTTATTAACCGATAGTTTAAATATTTAACTACATAATAAACTATAGAACTATTTTTATTTAAGCTATAATTATATGTGTGTTTCAATAAACACTAAACAACATTTTAAACAAATATTTAATAAAAATGGTTAACATACTTTTAAAAATATATAGAATAATATGAAGCATATTATTGTTCAAGTTATGAAAATACTGGTAATATGGTGATACTTTTGTGTATTAGAATAAAGACTTTATCATGTTAAATATATTTTAATATTTACAGGTTAAAAAGGTAAATTTGTAAATTTTAAAAATAAAAAAATATATAATACTTTTTTTTTTAAATATGTGAAAATTGTAAAATTGATTTTACGTTTTATTGTTTCGCCTGAATAATTATAGTATATATTGTATATATAGAGATACCACAAAAATATTTGTTTTTATTCAAATCTCAGTAATAGGGCTAATTATTATTAAGATAAAATGTAAATTTCAGTAAATCTACATTGATCAATAATCTAAAAATATTAATTATATGTATATTATATTATGCATTCGAAATTATAATTCACAATGGCAAAATTATACATTTTTCTTGTTTTAAATTGTATTTTATAAATGATGATGTTCGTTCATAATAGTTTATAGTTCAACTTACCGACTATAGGTATTCATGTTAGACATTAACAGTTATTTTAAATTTAAACAATTAAATACAAAATTATACCTTTATGTACTAAAATAAAAATTAAGCATTTACATATAATAAATGCAAAAAAATACATTTAAAATAATTTAACTATATATTTGGTACAGAATTAAAATATAGAAATATATCACTTTATTGGATATTTAAAGTAGTTTTATTCTCAACTATTCTGAAAACAATAAAAACATATAATTAATTATAAAATATTAAACCGCTATATATGCGTAAATAACAAATAAAAGCAAGACCTTTCTGTAGTTTAACAAATTAACTACTGATTTCAAGTCATATACATAAAATTGTTTTAAATCCTTTGCATGTCACTGTTGAAATAAAACAAAGTAATCTGTCGAAAGTGAATGGAAACATCAAATACCACTTAATAAGATCCTTATACACGGCGACTTCTTTGAAGACAATTAATGAGGAGTGTGTCTGGCCAAACCGATAAAGGCAACAGCAGTTTTTTATTCGCATAATATATGTATATATATACAGAATATGAATAGAATATCCAACCAACTCTTTTGCATGACTGAATCCTCGCTTAATAACTGTTCACTATTCACATGGAATATTTAACACTGACAAACGTATTTATAATATATTTAGAAATGTTATATTTAAATAATATTGTAAATGTGTTATAAATGAAATGCTATGCATGAATTTGTATAACTTCCTTTTTTAAGAAAATAATTGACAAAAAATATGCGAATTGCGTTAAGAATTTTAATTACGTTTATGTAATATTACATAAATTCTTATTTAGAAGATAATAATATATAAGTATGAATATTTATAAAATACATAAGGAGACGTTTTATTCTTATTAAATCTAAGAGTATAAGTCTGTTTAAATTTTATTTTAATTAAATTTAAATTAAATAGTTTCAGAAAGGTTTGTTATAGCAATACACATGCGATAAAGTAAAACAAAATTAAATTAAACCACTTTTAATAATATTAACTGTATTATTATTATTATTTATATTAGTATTATTATTACTGTAATATTACTGTAAATAAATAAACAACATTAATGCTTAATATTTATCCTCAGCATTAGTTTTAGCATTAGTCTTTAGAATTATATTTAGCATTAACACTTAGTTCTTAGTGTCAATACTTATAATCAGTACTCAAGCTCAACTCTAGTACTTAGCATTAGTATTTAGTAATTTTGAACTAATTATTATACAGAGATAATCATACCATTTTTTTATTAATGTAAATATGTAACAAACCATTTATTTTCTAAAAAAAATTATTTATACATATTCTAAAAATAATTTTGCAATCTTTAAAAAAGTATAAAACATAACTTATGTTTCTTAAATGAAATGTTTTGTGCACACTTATCTCGTGAGTGAATTAATAAAAAATAAATTATTATATATCATTACATATTGAATACTATCTCAATTAAACTTTATTCATCAATACATCAAGTTATCGCCATAGTGATTTAGTTGCTATTATATCTAAATTAAAATAAAGGAATCAAAAACTGATAATATTATAACAAATGTTTTTAAAATAAAGAATTTGAGATAAGCGTTTAAATAAATTTAGAAATAAAAAAGTGCATTATATTTTTATATTAATTAATAAATCGCTTCTTTTATATTTAACTGTTTGAATAAATGTATACACTATTGTGCATACTAGACTGCTATTTTAAGAGGTGTCCATAGTCAGTATACCAAGATTAACGAACCCTTGACACGTGCACAGGTATATCAACGCATCGCTATTTGGTTGACAAACAAAGAGCTCCTGCGAACCGATAGTGAGTACCACGACAGCCTAGCCCTGAAATTGTATCTACTGGAGTTTGTCAACAACTACGGGTCTGTGTTTTACATCGCCTTCTTCAAGGGAAAGTAAGTATCAGAAAACACTTTCGAGTTCCTCAATATACCAAAACAACACCTGCAAAGTTCATTTATATATCTACACGTTCATTTAATGTACAATCACTTATAAATAAAAAAATTGGAGTAATCGTGAAAATGTCAAATAATATACGTTCATTTTAATAATGTAATTGTTTATAATAGAATAAACCGATAGCTTTTGACTTTAACGTTATTTTTTAAATATTGCGCATCACTGCGCATAAAAAAATATATGAAGTTTGCAAGTCAGATTTCACTTTAAATATACAAACTGTCGATATAATTATATAAAAAGTCATTAATGAGAATATATTAACTAAATATATTTCGAATACTTAATATACGGGAAATTTTAGCATATCAAAATATTTAAATGTTCATAAATTGTACTTTTTCTCAAATTAAATTCTGAAATACATTTTTGTAAAAAAAAAGGGCGTCATATACTAAAAGGAACTGTATATCTGTATAATATTTGCATTCGTGACATCTGTTGGCTTTTTGTAATCTTCAAAGTTAATTCTTTCCCCCCCCCCCACCCCACCCCCGTTATTTCCGTTATTCTATGTTATAGATTTGCTGACATTCCCGGTCATTCCTCACAACGTGCGTCCTTCATGATGGAAAAAGTAATGTTTTATTACAGTGTATAACTTGTACATATATGGGGACAATGTCATAGATAATAATTTTACATCTGTTTTATATTAAATCTCTTTCAATAAAACTAATTACTATAGTTAGTTTATTAAAAAGTGATAAATTTTATCTGAAATTTTTCGGGTATTCTACAAAAAACTCAATTTTTATCTGCATGAATTCTTTTGATAATTTTTAATAATCGGTTTTCTATAATTAAAAATTATGAATAAAAATAAAATAAAATTTAAAATAATAATAATAATAAAAGCTTAATTTACTCTTTTAAACTGATTACTAGTTTATTTATGTAACTATATATTTCAGTGTGATGTTGGTGGATGTATGGTTGAAGTAACGATACAAATGGCTGTCGTATTTATTGGAAAACAAATTTTAATGAATCTCAAGGATCCTGTTGTAATGTAAGTTGTAATAACATTATCATTATATATACATACCTACGTACTGACATGTAGGAAACGTTTAATACATAAGTAATGATGGAAAGCTGCACATAATATTTGTGACAAGCAGCACTTAAGATTTGTGACAAGCTAAACTTAAGATTTGTGAAAATCTGCAATTACAATATGTGACAAGCTGCACGTAAGATATGTGACAAGCTGCACTTAAGATTTGTGACAAGCTAAACATAAGATATGTGACTGAAGCTGCACTTAAGATATGGGACAAGCTGCAATTAAAATATGTGACAAGCTGCACATAAAATATGTGACAAGCTGCACATAAGATATGTGACAAGCTGCAATTAAGATATGTGACAAGCTGCACTTCAGATTTGTGACAAGCTACACTTCAGATTTGTGACAAGCTGCACATGATATATGTGATAAGCTGAAATAATGATTTGTGACAAGCTGCACATAAGATATGTGACAATCGCACTTAAGATATGTGACAATCGCACTTAAGATTTGTGACAAGCAGCACATGAGATTTGTGACAAGCAGCACATGAGATTTGTGATAAGCTACACATAAGACAACATAATACAAAGACATAACATTTTAGGCAAGAATAACATTTTATTTATTGAGTCATTCGAAGACGTATCTCCATATTGACTGTCAGTCTGACCATTTTATAGAGTAACTTATTAGTAGGGTGGGTTTTACTCATCCTGTAACGATAATAAAAGTCGTTGAATTAATCTATGAGGGAGACTTTTTAAGTTCTTCGTGTTCGACTGACAATGGGGATTATTCGCTACACATGTACTGCAGTGGGGATTATTCGCTACACATGTACTGCAGTGGGGATTATTCGCTACAAAAGTACTGCAGTGGGGATTATTCGCTACAAAAGTACTTGCGGTGGAGATTATTCGCTACAAATGTACTTGTGGTGGGGATTGTTTGCTACAAATGTACTGCTGTGGGGATTATTCGCTACAAAAGTACTTGCAGTGGGGATTATTCGCTACAAAAGTACTTGCGGTGGAGATTATTCGCTACAAATGTACTTTGGGTAGGGATTATTCGCTACAAATGTACTTGTGGTGGGGATTGTTTGCTACAAATGTACTGCTGTGGGGATTATTCGCTACAAA
>JAUZND010000043.1:0-14443 GCA_034780555.1 Coelogynopora nodosa | reverse complement strand
AGAAATTTCGAACTATTTTATTTTCTTGGTGGCATTATTTAATAAAATAATATTTTATTAAATGGAAAAGACATAATAAAAATGTGGCAAGAGCTGTTTGAATTAAACTACATGATCCGAAATTTACCATGTTAGAAAGCATTATATATCTATATTACAGATAATATTAAGAACTGTATGTTAACATTTGAATATAAAAATATGTTTTATAATATCTCTATAATGTTTATGATCAATTAGTATTCAAATTTATATATGTATATATTTACCTGAGAATCTCACAAGATCTACAAAGAATATTTACCCCAAGGATAACTATTGAAAAGGTTATATATTTATTTTGCAGGTCAGTTAAAATATACAATTGTCTTACAAACGCACATAAATATTTGCTAACCTTTATGCATGGTATTATAATCACACAATTAAAAATGCTTAGTGTTTTATTATGTTTATTAATATAAAATTATTTTCAATTGAAATTGTGATGCTTATGTTTGCAAATGATTTATAAACATAATTTCGGAGACTTTCTACACACTTTTAATCATTGTCTACACACATAAATATGTGTGCTATATGAATGCAATACATCATGCCTAGAAAACACTGAAATGTGCAATGTGCACAATTTATATTTATAAGTGTGGAGACTTGGCCTCTTATTCTAGCCAGGATTTTAAAACAAATGTGATTTGTAATTAATATTGTTCAGTAACATTTATTAGTATCTCATAATATTTATTGTTTTAAACAATGATATATATATATAGTATTTAAACTCAGTAATGTTTAACACATACTTTTTTATTTTAGAAATAATAAATACATGCATGGTATAATTTATTATATTTTTATTGTTGAATAAATTTAGATTTGTGGTTATATTGTCATAAAATATTAATTGAACTGTTTTGAAATAATTTAGAATGAGAACACAATTTTGTGTCATTCATTTAGAAAAAATATTGTATATTAATAATTGTACTTATATTATATGTTGAATACTTTTATTTAATACTTAGTACAGTTTTTATATAATTGATATGGTTATTATTAATCGATTATTGGAGGATAATAATTGAAACTATTTATTATATTGTTAATCTAATTTTAAATTATAATACTTTTTGATGGATATTTAGTATTGACACAAGTTTTATTTTTAATTGAATATGTGATTGATCAATTTTGTGAATATTTTGCATTAAACTTTGATATATATAATTCTGAGTTTTTATAATTTCATAAAATCACTTGTTAAATTTTTTTTTGGTTAAACGTAATTTTATTTGACTTTATTTTATGTAATTTTTTAAATTTCATTTTACTTTTATCAACTTATTATTAGGTGCAATTTTATTGATGAGTATAATTTAATTAATTGTGTCATTATATTTATTTTAATTACTAGTTCTTTAAATTTATGTATGTGTACAATTATTTGCTAAAATTAAAATGTAATAATTTATTACTGAACTTTAACTTATTATAATGTTTAGTGTAAATATATTTTTATTATAATAAATTACTGTATGCCTTAGTGACTGTTTCCCGCTTTGATTTTAAGTTAACTAAAATATCTCGACATTACGTTGTTCTTTTAATTAATGATCTTTGGTTCTGAAAAGTGTCTTTGTTAAAGCTTTAATATCATTGATGACCTGATTTAGTGTTATTCAATGATCTGATAAATATAATCATTAGTTATTTATTATGATTGTTATTTTCGCTTAGTTAAAAGCATAACGCCGACGGCATTCCTACGCTTCATCTCTACTGTCTGTAATCTCTGTTGATTCGCCACGCATTAGTAATGTTCTCTTGCAACTACTTCAGCTAATCGTTTTTTAGGTTTAAAGATCAAGAGCATATGCTATCAACTTATAATATACACCGTATAAAGTAACGTCTCATCTCCTGATGTGAATACAATATTTGATTGTACTTTGTAATCGGAGGTGTCAGTGAGAATAAATTCTTGCTGCTAATATGTCCGCCTCTCCGTACCAACGTTTCTCGTCTCTCAGACTGACTGGCATCCATACGATGCACTTCTCCGAGTTGATCGGTCAGGCCGACCTCCTGGCAGGGCTGGACACCGAGCCTCTGGTCGACTATCTGCGCAAACACGGTGTGCTCAATGCCAGCGCCTCGGAGGAGATTGTCAACACTGAAGGCCAGGCGGAGAAGAATCGTATCCTCTTGCTGGCCATTCAACGCTGCGGCGAGGAGGGTGGGAAGAGGGGAGGGGAGGAGGGTGACGGGACGACACCCGCTGGGGGCAACGCCTTTGGGCTGTTCATTAACGCCCTGCGACACACTGGATATCACAGGTTGGCGAGTCTGTTAGATAATGAGCGTCGAATTGTGCCGACTACACTCAAGAGGGGATCGAAAGCATCGCTTATGGGTGAGTGATTCAGGCCATTCTGTTAACGCTTTAGGACATTGATTACATTTTAGCATTTTTAGTTTATCAGAATGCAAGAGACAACTTTCCACTGCCACTATTAAGGTCGCAAATATTTTTGTGTTATTCTTGTCTAAAGTGCATTCATTATCTGCCAGATAAGTTATATATGTTTTGTTACTATTTTATTTGTATATCTAACGTAGCCTAATTAACTTGTCTAAATTTCTTATTGATTTTAATTCGCAATTTAGAACTTCGTATTATATACAGTAATAAATTATCGTTTCTTTAATTCACTCGCAGATTTTTGCTATATTGGTCTTCCCTAAGTTTTAATTATATTTATATGATATGGTACTATATAGTAAAATTAGAAGTCGACGGAATGAAGAACAGAAAAGTGTAGATTCAAGGGATGAATCATCAAGAGCAGCCGGTAATGGCAGAATGAAATGAATGAGTCTACTCTGCTCTCTTTGCACTGTCATTGTTGACTGTTCGCTTCTGGAGGGTTTCCTTCTACAGTTGGAGAATATTCTCTCCTTCAGTCTGTGCCACTTGAGAGGTGGGAGATTGGAGAAACTGAAAACCGCCTCTTTTCCCACCGACTGGCTGGCAGCACTATACACTCTTTTTGAGTTGTTGATCGTGATGTGCGTTTTTAATTCAGTTGCTATACTTGATTGATAATAGTTTGTTTCCTGGTCAGGAGTGACCATTTAAAAGAATATTTTGGTCATCAACTTTGTTGGGTGGGGGAATTGGAGAGACAGGCTCCTTTCTAGAAGAAATATACGTCCTAAAAAGTTGTAAGGTTAATATTTTTACTAGGATCATGCCTGCATTCAGCTTATCAGCTGTCACAATTATTCAACATAAAAAGGAAAATGTCATACTCTTCCTGGATTAATATAGTGACGAAAGTTATTAGTTCTGGTTAGTAACTAGTATTTAAAAACTACCTTTATGAAATTTTCTGTTATCCAATGTAAAGAAATATATTAATTTTTGTTTTCCTTTTTTTTTAAAAATTTTTTTTAATCGATTGAAGCATAACATACAAACAGATTTGTTATTTCATACATTACTATCTCCTATTCACTATTGTTATTATAACCGATAATAAATACAGGGTGGCCCCCCATACACGAATTTCAAAATATTTTTTTTTATTTTATAAATCCCGTTTTTTATTGAACTTTTTTTTACTGTATATTTAAAAAAATTCCCGGCATGCATTTAGTGTACACTCATTTTATAGTTCTTTGATTTTTATCAATTGAAAAAAAATTGTTTTTAATTTCATTATGACAGATTGTTAATTTTTCAAACATGAATATTCGTTACAAAGTACAAAAAGTATTTTTAACGAAAAAATAAATTTTTCCGGAAGTAAAAATTATCTTTTTTGGGAAAATATATACACAAATAATTGTTGAAATATACACAAATTTTGTTTTTCATCTGACGTTATTCAAACTGAAAATATCCATTCCATTATATTAATATGCTGGCTACATGATGGTTATTATTCGCTTGTTGATATACATTACTTTGTTTTCCTTAGTCATCCTTATATATTAGAATTTATTGTATTTTTGCGCATGTTTCAGTTTTTAGTAACGTTTTTTACTATCCTGAACCTGTCTCATTATGTGGTTTGTGATAAACCATTTACTCGCCAATACCGTACACTACAACATGCGGCTTTGGGTCAAATTTCATCATCCACATGTGTCTGTCATTTAGTGCTCTTAACACGGCATTTCTCGATTACCGGTTGTTGTAGAAATCTAAACCGGTCATATATTATCGACTTTGGTAGTTGAGGTATACCGATGCAGAAGTAATTTGATCAATGTTTAGAGAAGTGATGTCTACATCAGGTTCTGTATTTTTTCCGTTGGCATCGGTTGGTGTATTTATACCGCAGATTGGTATCAAGCTTGTGTTTGTTGGTTGTCCGGAAAGGAATTTCATTGTTGTAATTTATGTGAACCATGAATACATACTTGTTGATAAGACTGTTAAATTATTGTAAATACATGAACATACAAAAAAGCTTGTTTTGGTGTATTGATTTTGGTAAATTATGTCATCAGAGTTTCATCTCTGCGTGACAGTATGTTTAGTTTATAATATTTTATCATAAAACGTGGGACATAATGCAATATATCGACATGACACAAAATCTGGAAATATTGTTTACTTTTTTTTAATGAATTATGTAGCCATCATAATAACATTTACATGTTTTATTATAACATCAGAAGTTGATAAATATCTAATGGGAAAGGTCAACTTACGATGACCTTATTTTAGTTTAAAACTAACTGAAGTTTTTATATCAGTGTTAAAAACACAAATACGAATCATACTTGATTCTCAAATTAATATCTACCTGACTCAAGTCAACTTATTTTGGTTATAAATGAAAATGAGAAGATGTTTGGGACATTTCTAGAAATATTACATATTTTAAATAAACCAATAGTAGAAAGAAAATATCAAATTTTTGTATACTTTTGAGAGAGAACCTTTCTGGACTCTCCATTACCTATAGCCACATTATGTACTGAAATATAAGTCAAGTGAAGTGCATTCTTCAAGGATAAACATGACTCCAAATTAAAGAAATAGACCTTATTTTGAATAAATAACTTCATTATTTGTGCACTCCATTAACTTCACAGACTCAACTGGTTGAAGGAGATATTTTGTATGATTGTATATTGGTGGTCACACTTAATTTGTCATTGTCAAGATAGTCATCAGCAGGTTTTGTGAACTTTAAAGACACCGCTTTCTTTATGCAGACTTTTAATTAGGTTACCTATAACTATACACTAATTACTGTCTGAGATACAAGTTAATCGGTACTCTGCTTTGTCCAGATGCAAATTAATTAATTGGAATGTTTAATTAATCTGTCGTTGTTTATCTTCAGATTTTCAAAGCTGAAGATAATGTTATTATTAATATTGTATTTACACCAAATCAGAAAATGGTACAATTTTTTTTAAACTTTAATATATACAGTATATATAAATTCTTAATTTGGCAGAAGCGACAATTAATTAATTTCATCGAAATTTCACCTTGAATGAAACCAAGGAAGTTAAAACTAAGTAGAACATTTAAACCGTATAGTCACCATTGCATATATTATATTTTTTATGACCGTTTTTTCATAAATAAGTGGTTCTTATAGTTTTGCCGTAAAATCTACATATTTACAAAAGGATATATACATGCACTACTACAGTGGACCCTTGTATATCAGCATGACTTTGTTCCCAATAAAATTTGCGGATAAACAAGTGTGTTTTATTCTAAATGGAAACTGCATTGATTTTGCGTAATAACAATTATGTTTGCTTCTTCATTATTTCATGTATATAGAAGTGAAATGTATTCATGTGAATATATACTAGTGACATGTGAACTAATTGAATACAAACATATTGAAGTTGTACATAGATTAACTACATAATTCTATAATCTCTAACTTTTGTTTGTATTTGTACAACACTCTGATAATTACACCTGCTATATGTGGTTACAGGTTTTATTCATTGTAAATATTTATATTTAAAAATACAGTTTTTATAGTTGTACAAATATATTGTCGATAATATGTTTTGCTTATAGCGATCATTTTAGAGTAACGCAAGCTGTAATTAATATATTTTATTGATATTTCTCTGGTGTTAATATCAACATTTATTTAATACATAGAATATAATCGATGAAATAAGATGATCATGATTTGTCTGCAAGTTAGATCTACTATAAAGAGCGTCGATTTTCGTTACCGTTTAGATGGGTTAAATTGCAAAACTTTTTCATAATTAAAAAAGCGCCGATTCATCTGAAACTAAACGTATTATATATATCATTATAATATGTTTAATTATATAAATACAGATAAAATGTTACAGATAAATATGACATAAAAATTTATTTAACAAATTAATTGTTCATTTTGTAACGATTGTTGTCCTGTTCAAAGTACCATTATATATTATAATAGATGGTTAAAAGTATTTATTTTCAATAGTCTGTAGTGCTCAATGTGTGACAAGAGTAACCCCCGTTTCTTTGGAAACATTTTGATCGATGCAGCTCGTTAGTATGTGTTTTATGTATTATTGCATCCTTCCGTATAAACTCTCTTAGAAACGATCGATTTAATACTCTCCGGTCACAGAAGATTGTATTTCCTTGCCAGAACCTACCTGCCTTCCTGATATCGCTTTGTCTTTACAGTATAATAACAGTTTCTTCATAATTATTATATTATTAGCGACGCAAAACTGTCCTAACCTTTGGAATAGGTATGTTGCTGCCTTCAATTAGGAGGTGAACTAACCAGCGCTAATGTGGCTTACTATTGTGTATATTTTCACTGAATTTTACAACTGAACTGTAATGATAATATCTGTGATCTGTTCTCGTGCGGTGATGTCTGCTGCCGCGAACATGGACAGACAGATCTTTGGAGTCGATCGATATAATATAGTCTAGTGACAGTCAACGAGAGCTAGAGACTGATAAATGTGCTGCTGTAGCTGTGGATTAGTCATTCCTGTCTAACTAATATCTGCGCAGTGGCATGTTGATTAGGGGATGTCGTCTTTTTGCACTCGACTTGGATTATTGTGGTATTATTTAGTGTGTTACTATTTAATGGGTGGTACAATTTACCTTCCACCCTGTTTATTTTTAAACTATCAAATTAAACTATCGTTACTATAGACTTAGCAATTTTAGATTAATACTTACAGATAAATTATTTTCTTCTATGAATAAGAAGCTTAGTCTGATATATAGGTCTAAGGCCGCGTATGTTATGAATACATGTAGCTGTTTTTATTACAGAAGAGTAAAATAGTATGGCGGTAGAATTAGCCGATTAAAAATAAATAATTACTTTCATTTACCACAGAAGTCAGATACAATATATATATTGATAATACGAATGAGGACAAGATACCGTCTTCAGAATAATTAAACAAAATGAACTAAATGGAAGTGTAATAGTAACGTTTATTTGCCTGCCTATCTGCTCCCTTTAAACGTTAATATTATCAAAAGCGGTAGCACTCTGCTACCAAACACAGAGTTCCTTTATTAATCCTTTCAAATGAAGTCCAAATAGAATAACACAAGATGAAATCAAAGATATATTATTGGTATCACAGTCTTACAAGTCGGACACTCTTTCTCTATCGGTAAATCTCCACTCTCAGATCTTTGCCACTCACCAAAAGTCCAGTTTCTACTCGTTCACCACAATGTACAACCTCTCTCGTCGCGCTCTAGTGTGGTTGTAGTTCTAGAATGTTCTCGTGCGCTCAAACGGATATCTTACACAGTTAAACAAAATATAATAATACTAACAGACAAATTTACCCAGTAAGATAATATTTACAATATCATCTTACTCGCAAATAATTACAATAAATCTAAACCATATATATAATATATCACCTTCCATCATTACACTGCTACAAACACCGCGTTATTCGAACCACCTTCAACCCTCCATATTACAGAAGCAGACTGCAATTGGGGAAAAGTATGGCCAACAAAGTTACCAAATGTATTCGAATGTTTGCAAGGCATGCAAATACATTCATAATTGTTTACAATATTGTTTTTATTGATTAAACTCTTATTAATATTATTATTCATGGTCGTATTAATATGTCATTATATGAAATTAGTGTTATCGGCTTTTCATTATAAACGAACTTTTAATTCTAAAAGCATAATGTCGCCATCTTATTCTCCAAACAGAGTGTTTTTTCTCTGATATTACTCATATCTATAATATGTCAATAATATCGTCTCCATATTCTCAATATATCTGTTATCGATTTTGTCTGTCCATTCCCTGAATCAGCTTTTATCAGCTTTATACTTTTGTCACTCACGGTATCCTTTTAGCCAGTCTGTCGTTTGTAACCAGCCAGACAAAACATGCCAATTAGTTTCCATTTCGACTCAGTAGAGAAATTGTTTACTTGTTTCTATTGAATAGTTTAGAGTTGGACTATAATTGATGCAACTTTTTCTTCAACTTGGACACCTAATAAGGGGCGCACCGTTGGTACATATACAATATACATACGGTACCTTGAATATTTAACAAATACGGTACCTTGCGTATTGTGATCAACATTTATTAAAAAATAGTATCATTATAATTTTTAAAATAAGCAAATGCTGATCCTATGTGAAGCATTTTTGTTTGCTTAATACATTTTAATTTAATCATTCTGAAGTTGTGTCAAAATAGATCGCTTTACTAATTTAATCATGTTATTTTATCAGTGACGCACTGGTCGATAAATGACTCGTCTCAACGGTTCATGATATTTTATAATAGTCGTGGAATTTTACTCGGAATTCAGCATATATATAAAACCTCGTTTTATGAATAAATGTGAACATTTTGTATATTAATCAAAAACGAGTCCTAAATTGTAGTTGTATAATACACAGATAATAATACAGATAATACATAATAATAATACAGATATAATACACATGTCAGTAAACTACTTCATAAAATACAGGCTAAGATCTACTAGACTATATAAAATTTAACATCAAAATTTCTTGTATAAATTAATATCTAGCAAAACATGTGAACATCATTGTTACATTTTAATAATTTAGTTTTATCCTTTTTAATGATAAAAACACGCAGTAAGACCATAAAATAGATATATAGCCGATTGTTATAATCAGTTTATAACTCGATGTGATATGTACGACAGCTATTATAATCCACCTACGAAGGACGAGTATGATTAACGAGTCTATAAATAATATAACAAACGAAACTGCTTTGTGAAAACGGAAATCAATGGAAATGTTAAGTTAGCTGCATAACGAAAATGTATTATATATGATACCATTTTTGTGTTGTATATCAATATATGATTTATATATATTATTTAATCACGATAAAATGCTTTCATTTTACTTAATCATTTCCATTTGTTGATGTTCATGTCCGTTATAACAGCCGCCCACCCTCCAATCCCCTCACACTGCAGGCTACCACTCTCGCAGCCGTCATCGCGGCCAGATAGCGGTGCTGGTGCAAGTGAGCGCAGTAAAAGTCTCCGCCTCCAAGTACGGCTTGGTGGAGCCCCCAATCTCCTCGATCGCCTGCCAACCGGGTCGGCCCAGCTCCACCCCTCCACGGCCCGTATCCATGGAAGAGAAGGCGGGCGGAGGGCGTAGCAACGGTCTGTGGAGCCCAGGGGGCAGTCAACGATCCCCGACAACTCGGGCGGACTGTTGGATTGGGTTGACCGAGGTTAAGGGAGGTCGGTTCAAGGGGAGTGACCCCGCTTGTGCCGCTACACTGCTACCTTCCGCCGAGGCTGGAGTTCGACTGACTGAACCAGCTCAGAACACGGAAGTACCTCCTCCCTCTAATCCCGGCAAGAAGACCTCCTGTTTTTCCTGTCTTTGCTGCTTCCTCTCCTCCTCCAAGAAGAAAAAGAAGAAGTCCGCAGCAGCTGCGGTTCCCTCGGCTGCCTACATCATTCCACCGCCGCCACCATCGTCAGTAGTAGTGAAAGAGTCGGTCTACCCCAACGCCGCAGGGGATACCAATCTGCACACCAAATGTCAGAGTGATCGGAACATCAATGCCAGCGACACTATGGGAACTCAAGAGGTTGTTGACGATACTATAATTATTATATGAATCTTGTGAACGGTCTTCTTACTTGAAAAGGCCTTTTTAGGATAATCAAAAGTATTCGGAAATAGTCTTGAAATCCTAAAGAACCATGGAAACTGTTCTCTCTTAAAGAGCTATATTATAACATTCTATTAAAACATATATTTTTTAATTTGCATAACGATAAAAAACATTGAAATGGTAATGTTTTCTTCAAATAAGTTGATCGCGAGGAAAGCTTTTCCCTAAATAAATATTGTTAACACTTGCTTTAGTCTAGCTAAATGTCTAATTTTCTTCCATAAGTTATGTTATTTTATTTTCGAACTTATTTTTGTATAAACTACTGTTTTATAGATATGGCGTAAACTTGCACTGGGTTGAGTAAAAAAACGTCTAAACTATCGTTGGGAATCAAGTATGCATTTTGAACTACATTAGTTTTCACAAATCTAAATTTATTAAATATCTTTTTTAATCAATGTATCAATTAATTTTAAATAATTATTATAATTTTATTAATTCTTAAGCAATATTATATTTAATTATCACTAGTTGCCGTAAACCTTCTATTTATATTGCACTATTAATCAATATTGCTATATTAGATATCCATATTATTATGAAATTTTATCGTATATAAAACGGGTATAATTAGTAACTGATGTTTAGTAAATTGCAATAAAACCTGAAATGTTACTTTTATTGAACGACCTCTTTGTTATTAAACACCATACTTACACCAAAGTTATGTTAGAATAAATGCTCTGAAAAAGTTATTAGAACATTATTTACAGTAATATAATATTAATTAACACACTATTTTATCAACGTATTACTAAGAATATTATCTAAAATTATTAATTATATGTTTGAAACAACATCAAACTTCAAAATATAAATAAATGTGCTTTTTGTTGTGTATATCGCCTTTCTAATGTAGGTAAAGAAAATCACTCGTTAAATCTTCGCCAGTAAGAATGAATAAAAACATCACCTATCTCTTTACCGAATTAGAATTTAATTATTAGAACATTATCGCTGCGCAGTACAAAGTTAAATTTGCAGGCTGAGCTTTCTGCAGCGCACCTTGACACTAAAATAAATTAATGAAGTGCACAATTATCATAGATTATATTATAATACGAACATATTTGATGACGCAACGCATCTAATGTACATCAGGTGCAGCGCAAGGCCAACATACTGAACGACAAGTCCGAGTTCTTCTACCAGACGCTGCACGATTCGACAACCCGGGAGCACGAGAGTCTACTGAAATACTTCGAGCAGCAGGCGGGCGTGCTGGTGCTCGACTCGTTCTTCGACGAGGCTTTCGTGGTCGTCGTCATCTGCACCAAGGCAGCCAAGCTCGAATCCCTGAGGGCGCGGCAGGTGGACGGGGCGCTGGCCAAGGATCTGGAGAAGCACATGCTCTCGGACAGCTTGCTCCAGTCTCTCGGGGTGAAGCGGATGAAGCTGGCGGTGGACATTGACATGGAGGAGTATAAACTGGCGCTTGGCGAGCTTCAAGAAAACTGACCCATAGTCGTGTAACTAAGGCATTTACATATGGCTATGGTTTTATCGTATGCATTCATTTTAGTTAATTATTATTCTATTTTGTATTCATCATCTCCAAACGGCCATTCTCCACTTCATTTTGTAATTAACTGTGATAACGTTGTACATTATAGCCATAGGGATGTATCTAGTCTTCTGTAACCGATTCTATTTATCTCTATTTTTTGTTTTCTAGTTTATTTATCAGCCTTTCTCTTCCATTAAAAAATTGTTGAGCTTGTCATGCATCAGTTGCTATCGCTATATACTACTTACTATACATATTGTATATGAGTTTTTTCGACTGTTTACTTAGGTTTTCTGAGAACTTCTTAGTTTTGAAACAAACATGTACATTGTAATAATATAACATTTTGACATTTATTTTCATATTGATAATTTTCGGATATTATAATTTCTATGACAACAATTTAGCAATGAAATTTGATCAAATTTGACCAGTTGCTAGGTGACAATGAATGCCATCCACCGAATTACAGTCAACTACTTCTTGCAGTTAACGGACCACTTCATTCGCCACTTTTGCATTCATGCACCACCTCCCACTTTCTCACGTCGTAACTCGGTGATTTGTACCAGTCAAGGTTGCGAAACCTGTTCCAATTATGTCAGTCTTGCTTTTGTAATCCAGCATTTGCCTTTCCTGAAATGTAACTCTGGTGCTCTTCTCTATCGCCCTTTCTCAACGTCTCAATTATTGCACCAACGTTGTTCTCATTTCTTCGTTTTGATTTGATCTGTACTTAATCCGCTTGTATATATAGTATTATTAGATTATATTAACGAACACCACATGATCTCTTTTATATCTGCATATATAGTAATGTGCACCACGTCGGCCTCAACTTGTCAAATTACGGTTTTCTCTATACGCGACGAAAAAAGCATTTTTGTGTTAAAACACACTGTACACGTAAAAATATCGAATATATGGATTCTAAGTTGTAAGGAATATTATCATTCTTTTTATTTTTATTAATTTTCTGTTGTACATAAATGGATAGAATTACTATACGCTTAGTAGCTGTATCAAGATGTTTTGTGCACATTGTTCTAAGTTTCCATGTTATCCAATTACATTTTGTTCATTTTCAGTAGCGGCATTTCTATAATGTGCAATCTTGTTTAAGATAGTAGATCTACGTACTAAAGTATAGCGTACGATAAATGGCTACTTTAGTCAATAAATTGTATAGTTGTCTTATTGATTCGTTTTTATTTGTATTTCATATGTGTTGAAGTGTGAATTAGTTTTCCAATTCAAGTATATACCAGCCTTCTATATTAATTCTAAGAATATATATGTAGACAATTTGGATGCTGATACAAAGTTATATATTGCTTTAGGAATATAATAAAATTCGAAACAAAGCACATCCTAAACTATTTTTAGAAGTGATAAATTTAAAAAATATATAATTTTCAAAATAAGGCCATTTAGTTCCTGTTCGTTACATATATATATCATTTGATTATTATTTAAAAAATATACATACAATTTATTAAACAAATTGTCCACGATCATATTATAAATGGAATAGTTAAAATAATGAATCGATAGTCCTGCCCTGCCTAATGTGCATAATTTCTGGAAATATATATTTATACTGATCGGTTAGAAAAGTTGCTCCTACAAAATATGTCCACGGACGAAGGGTTAACATATAATTTAGATAAATTTAATGATTGTAATGTTTATAAATTTCTATATAACCATAATACAAAAATTTACGCAGATTCGATTTAGCTTAAACCATGTTTCGGTATGTCTATTACCTAACATTTATCGTATGAAGGAAAATTACCCCATAATTCTGCCATGCAATTCAATAACGATAGTTAAAATTCGACATCCAGCCTGTTTATAATTTACACTGAAAGTGTTAAGCAATCAATCTATGCGGGAACATTTAGTCTTGGAAGCATTCCGTGGAATTAACCTTCGTCAACATGTTCCCCATGACCACGGCTCAGTGTGAAGTGATGCGATTTAGTTAAACTGAAGTACTGGACAACTGTCCCCGGTACTTGTCATACTTTTTTATGCCATGCGCTGACTCACTTGAATGCGCATGTATACCAAGCCTGTCGGCGTTGCACTCTTTCTGCCGTGTAAATTTTAAGTATTGATTTTTTTTGTACAGGGTAGACTTACCGTGCACAATGTGAGTCAGATACATAGCATAACAAAAAGTAAACGAAAATATTCTAGTGATATTTCGCCTCGTATTTTTATTTTTTTGAAGTTTTTACATACAAAAAGATAGCATTATCCAATTTTATTGAAGTACGTAATACATTTTCCGCTCCAAAATAGTGTGCTACATGTTTGTTCTCCCAAAATTTGATGATAGAATTAAATGTTGAAATATCTTAAGAAAATACACTTAAAGGGGCTAATATGAACATGGTTAAAAGATTTTACGATGACTGTAGCAATTCAGTAAATTACAGAAGTTGACAATTATTTCTAAATAAAATATCAAAATACAGAAAGACAGTTGGTTAATTTTAATAAAAATTAGCTGTAATACATTATTTATATTATAAAATAATATATATATATAATAAAATATAAATAATGCGGTGAAGTCTACGATGAAGTTTGATGAAGATAATCAATAGATTCAATTCTACCGTTCGGTATGTGCCATATAGATATGGCATGCGCTGTTAGCTTAAATCAATAATCGATGTTTGTTAGCTTCCTAAAACTAGATTGATTATAAACTGAA